>VXBB01005768.1:71265-83385 GCA_013399915.1 Illadopsis cleaveri
GCCAGGCGGTGACACATCCCGGGATGGACAGCGGGGACAGGAGCTGGTGTCACACCGGGGACATGTGCCATGTCACTGCAGGAGAACCGCAGTCTTGGGTGACTCCACAACCTCGATTCCACGACTTTAGACACATCACCCTTGCAAAGAGTAACATGGAGCAGATGCCCAAACTCATAGTAACAGCACCACAATGACCCTCCTACTCCATGAGGATCCCCAGAACAACCTTCCTCCTCTGCAGGGATCACCAAAACAACTCTCTTTCTCCATGGGGATCCCCAGAACAACTGTCCTTCTCTGCAGGGATCACCAGAACAACTCTCCTACTCCATGGGCAACAGCAGAACAACCCTCATCCTCTGCAAGGATCACCACAACCACCCTCCTTCCTCTACAGGATCACCAGAGTGATCCTCCTGTTTTGTGGGCATCACCAGAATGACCCTCAGCCTCTCCAGGGATCTCCTCTTCCATGGGGATCACCCTCCTCCTCTGCAGGAACCAGCCCTGGAACTCCAAGCCCACAAGCAAGCTTTGGAGCAGAGTTTCCCAAGCACAGAGACAGCAAGACAGGGATAACATAAACCACACAGAGGTTGAAGGTGAGCAGCCCCAAGTAACCCTGCCCGGGGCAGCTTCAGCCCAGCTTGGCTACAACTTTTCCTTTTTAATCAGACAATTCTCCAGATCAGGAAACGCATCATTGGCAGCTACACCTAAGTACACCAAGACAATTTTCCTTGCTGGTACTAGCAGCTTCCACACTCCTGTCAGATGTTAGAATGCTGTGAAAGGAGGATTGGAAGGAAGCCCCCTTCAAGGGAAAGTTGTTGCAGGTTTTTGTGAGAAGATGACTGAACTCGGTAGGGGTCGTGTGTAAGCTTCCATCACCACGCAGGACCAAAACAGAACACCAAAGCCAAGCCCAGTATGACACAAAATCTGAAACAGGTGACAAGTATTTTCCACTTACTGTAAAGAAACCAATTTTCAAAATTAACACCTTTTTCTGGAGAAACTAAAGAAAGAATAAAATGTACCAGCTCACCTGGTTTCATAAAGCAACATATGAAACATGAGAAAATACCCAAGCAAATCCCCCCTAACACCCATTTCATTCTGTGACAATAGAATCAACAGCACTTCCACACTTCAGCACATCCAAGTTTACACAGCTTCCAGGGAAATTTTCCAAACAGGTCTAAACACGATTTGCTTTACAATGTAACATTTTACCCAAGAGCTGCACCCTGTATCTGCTGAATTTAGTAATTTAGTAAGAGCAGAGAGCAGATTTAGGAGCAGCTTTTAGAGTTTTACCAAACTCTGTCTCATGTTGGAGACACCTGCCTTCTCACTCGAGTTTAGGAGAAAAGAAATCCATGTTAACCGAGTGTGAGAGATTCCATTCAAAATTGCAAAAAGCCACTCTAGGTGCTCTGCCACCAGTGAGATGAAGGAAACAGGAAGCATTACCCAGTCTTAGCTCTGCATTAGGATCCCAACTGTGTGATTAAAATAAGAACACAAAACATTCATTTTCCTCCTCAAGGGATTTAGTCAGCATTACCAACTAATATCCCACTGATTTACAATAACATAGATTTATTACTATTGCTCTGTAATATTTTATTCTTTCACTATTTCCTCGGGGAAGGTATTTGAAAGCAGTTTAAAAACCTAAATTGAATTGCCTCCTGTTCATAACTTCTATCTGAAGTCACACATGAAAAAGGAAACCTACTGTGAGAAAAGGTTGAGATAAAGTAAAAATGGAAATCCTTCCCTCTCCCAGCAATTACTCCAGAAGACAAAACCTGACTTATCATGAAGTTGTCAAAAAACAGATTAGAGGAGCACAGAATCTTTTTGCACACTGAAATCTGTGCACAGGCAGATACTGAGTGCATCTGCAGGGAAACACAGCTCACACCCACCAGACCTGCACCCAGTTAGTTTCCCCAGCACACAGAACCCCTTCCCCTGCTCCAACAGGCTGGGCAGAGTCAGGATTCAGAGCTCAGCTTGCAGGACAAACCACTGCAGAGTCTCATCACACCCATTGTTTCTCTTCATAATGACAGCAATTAGTTTCCTTAAGTACATATTACCCTACTTTTAAGGAACATGGCTGAAAGACATGTATAGCTATCAATTGACAAGAGGATATTTTAATAACTTGATGTGCTCCTGACCTAGAAATACAAACTGCATATACATCTCTTTCGTATCATTATCTGTGATAAAAGTAGCACAATTAATCCAGACCAACAAAAGGCTATGCTTAAGTTAATTTTGTAGGAATGATCAAGATCTGAGCTAATTGAAACAGGTTATGTGCAATGAAATCTCTACTCCTCAGACAAAAAGCAAGATAAAACTGAAAACAGATGATGCTCACTCAAAGGCCTGGGTTTGTTCTTTGTGTTGCTGTTGCTCTATTCCCCTTAGGAAAGTCCAAAGGAATGGTGTGGAGTCTGAGCAGTGGTTTGTAGTTGAGAATTAAACTTTTTCAGCATGGGAAAACAGCAAACACCAAGGTCCAACACAGAAACCAAGTGCCAGTACTTGCTCAAATCCTTTGTGAGAAGTATATCTCACAGCAGATGAAAGCACTTGTAAATTCTAACTTCTTAAATAATCAGATTTCAGTTTAATTATTTTTCTATTATAGAATGGGTATTTTTTAAAACAAACTACCACAAACCACTGCCCATAGCCCCTGGAGGAACACTACAGATCCTTCTTCTCTCCCAACCAATCTGGCTACAAGATGCCACAATTTGGCATCATCTGATGTCAAGGACAGCATATTCAAACAAGCAGAAGCCATGCACACATCTGATTTTCTTTGCATGTTCTAAATGCTTTGAAGGTTAAGCTGATTTTCTTCAGTACTTCTAAAACTCCAACTTTGATTTTCTGGGAACCAAAAAAATCCCTGCTATGCTTTCACACACTTTGAACAGGACTCAGAACAAACCTTGCTGTACATTTGCTTACACTTCCAGTGGTTGTGACCATAAAAAGCATCCACATTTTCCTCATGAAGTCCCCAACCAGCCATCATCTCATCATATCCTCCCTGCCTGCCAAGAGGCTGAACTTGTTCTTACCCTCATGGCTGAATTTTACCCTCATGGCCATCAGCAGTAGGGTTTAATTAATTATTTGCATGAGCACCAAGAACATAGCAGATGCAGAGCTGAGCACATCTCCCACTTTGCTGGAGGACTGGGCAGTTCTGGCCCTGAAGAGCAGGTGCTCATGGAGCAGCTGTAAAGACTTGGCTGCAGGAATGACCACTAGGCACCACTGTCACAGAATCCCAGAACAGTTTGTGTTGGGAGGGACATGAAAACTCATCCCGGCCATGGGCAGGGACACCTCCCACTGTCCCAGGCTGCTCCAAGCCCTGTCCAACCTGGCCTTGGGCACTGCCAGGGATCCAGGGGCAGCCACAGCTGCTCTGGGCACCCTGTGCCAGGGCCTCACGAAAATCACATTCTGTGCTGAACACTAGAATGGTTTGAAGGCAGGAACATCCAGTAAATTGTACATAATGCAAACCATTACACAGATTAATCCATTTAAATTTACTATCTTGCCTTGTGCTCGGTGCAGAAAGCTCCCTAAATTATTTCTAGCTGTTATTCCAAAATATCTCCTAAATACACCACAGCTCCTCCTCAAAAGCAGAAAAAAGCAGCATTCAGTGAGGCCGGCCACATTAACAAAACCACCCAGTCCATTTTCAGCTGCAGAATACACCACTTCCTCCCTTTATTGCAAGTGGTCTCTCAAGGTGAGCTTTCAGGGCAGTCCTGAGCTATTTAATGATTCACTTTCTAAAGGAGATGTCCTCAGCAATTCTTGTTTTCCCTGCAGCAGGTCTGGAATGCTTTGCTTTGTCCACCTTTGTCCTGCTGGCCCAACTGTGTTACATTCACACTTCGAGTGCTGTGTCCAGTTCTGGGCCCTCAGTTTAGGAAGGANGGTCTCTCCCAACCTACACATTCTGTGATTCTGTGATTAACCAGTCAGGGAGCTGCCAGTGCCCCTGGCCCAAAAAATCACCCTGGCTACCAATTAGAGACAGCCATTACCTCTCAACTGCTGCACAAGCCAAACCTTGCCAGAATTCATCCTCTCTAAACCTGCCACTGGTCCTTGCAAGCACTCCATCTTCTGCTCCACTACCACACCTGCTCCTCCTCCCTGCACTTCAGTTTCAGCCTAGAGAGCAGAAAAACTGTTGGAAAAAGAGGAGCACTATTTTCATCCCAGCATGGAAAAAAACCCAGCAAAATCCCAAACTCTCACATTGTGGCCACCTCAAGTGGAAGGCAAACATGACTCCAGCATCCACCTCCATGGGGTGTCACTGTTTAAACTCAGTCAATAGGCAACTGGATGGTTTTAGGAGGACAGAATAAATTATAACTGAAAAAGTTTATGGGAAGCATTTTACCAACTGGGCAGGAAGACAAGCCACAAGTACAGCAGTGCTGAGTTGTTCCAGGCAAATCTACAGTGCTAACAAGATTCTGCCTCCAGAAACACTGGGAGTTGATCAGTCCAGAACTCCAGGAATCCAAGATTTTCACTGCAGACAGCTGTCAAAGACAAACCAAAATCATGTAATCTTTTTGCTACCAGTTGGCTCCATGAGCAGCTCTCTGGTGCTGACATTCTGGGCTGTAATTCCCCACATAAACACATACAGGCTGCTAATCCAGTCTACTCACCCATACTCAGGTTACTTACTCTGCACAGACAGGCTGTGATTAACATGTTGAAACAATAGTGGGAGACAAGAGGTTGCCTTGTTTTATGTCAAAGTTCAAAAGACACAGGAGCATGGATTAGACTAAAAAGTTTTATTGAAACTTGTCCAAAATCCAGTCAGGCACACAATTTATCTGTTCCACTAAGGCTTATGGTTCTATATGGCATAGAAAAATGCATCTCAACGAGTGGAAACATCAAACAACAAAATTAGTGAAGTTAAGGCACTTGAGATGTGTATTAATTTAGCAAAACTGCATAAGAATAACATTCTCCTTGGAGTGATAGAATCCTTTCAGAGATTCAATTTCAAACATCCAGATTCTGTAACCCTTAAAAGAGGGGACAGGCAGAAGCAGGAGACAAAAGTCTCTGACCACGAACCTCTAAGGCCACCAGAGCCTACGGAAGGAAGTGTTACTGCATCAGGCTGCAAAGATTTCCTGTAGTACAACTGCTGAACTGCACAGCAGTTTTTGCTGAGGCACAATGTCTTCCACTCACCAATTTTTAAGGCAAAGTATCTTTGTGAGGTGAGAGACCAAAAGGAGAGAGCAAGCAGCACATGCATTCGATTGTAAGGCCATCAAATGTGTCCTGGGGTAACAACGTTTATCCTGGGAGCAGAAATCTCTGCCCCAAGGATAAAAACGTGGAGAAAACAAGTGGGGAATGCTAGAACTTACATAGTGACCACAAATCTGGTATCTGTTGGTTTGCCAGGGCTCTAGGCAGTACTTGAAAGCCAATTAGCAACTTTGAATTCATGCAACACATAGATAGTTACCTTGGTACTTCTGGTTTGTATTCTTGAGTGCGAGTGTTGGACAGTCTAAGAATTTTTTTTCCAGCTCTGAGTCAAAGTTTACAACTTAAACATTGCAGTTTCAGCATTTGGCAAAGAAAGGTTTAATTAATTAATAACTCCATTCTGCATGTTGAAAACTCCCCCTTCATCTGTGAAACAACCTCTTGCATCATACAGCAGTTAAGAACTCTTCTCAAAAATGAGACCCAGCTCCAGGATATACACATTCCACACTGGAACCTGGAGCATGCTCCAAGGGTTGCACACAGGCTGAAGGAAAAGATTTCCAGGTACATGGAGCTGTCTCCTCAACCATGAAAAGCAAGACAGAGAAGCTGCTGTCACCTGCTATGCACAAACAAGAAATAAGGTGACAATTCAAGGGGAAAACAACATGGTAAACAGATTATCCAAGTGAACAGGAAGTACCGTTTCTAGTTAGTCCATGGAAATGTAGTTTTAAGCATTACATTCTGTATTTTGCTAGCAGTAGAGTTGCTTAAGAAGATGTAAAGCTTATGAAAGAGAGATTGCATCTTAACACTCTGTGTCCTTCTGAGCAAATTGCTTGCTGTCTTTAAGGCACTACATTGTCTTTGGTTCAGTGTTTAACTGTCTCAGTGTAAGCAGAGGTAGCACAAACCACACACGTTGAGCTCCTCATTCCACCACATCCAAGTTCAGAGCCACCACCTTCCTGATGTTACAGACCCTGGAATTCTTTAGCTCATTAGGAAACTGCAAAGAGCAAAATAACAAAGTCTTATTAATTTTATAAGAAACAAAAGGAATGCAATATTCCACTTAGCTTTTATAAATGCCAAGAAAATCAGAGTGAGAAACTGGGCCTGATGCTGCTACAACAAAAGCAGCTGTGAAATCACTTAAAAATGAGTTTCTAAAAACTCAAAGACAACCACATCTTCCCAACAATAAAGTCAGCAGGAGTATCTAAGATCATTGCAGAGATCAGAAGAAAAGCTGACCAGTTATCAAAAAGGGAATAATTTCAGCTGTCTTTTGCTCTTGTGAAAAGTCTTCATAAAATAACAAGTTTTATTATCTAAATATTTTTAAATAACAACACATTTCTCAGAGAGGGCACAGTATCTGTCTATGAGTTTAGCTTTATAGACAAATTCAGCTCATTGCAGATGGGGAAATCATTAGAAACTGGTCCTTCAACATGTACTTATTGCTTCAAAGTGCATAAAAGCCAGCAAACACACCTAAGGTGTCTGTAGCAGTCAGATGTAGAAGTGGTCAATTCACAGTATTAGACTCCTTACACAAGCAATGCCCAAATGTAGCTTTAAAGCATCAAGCATCCTCCCTGTCCTCACAAACAGGGATTAATAATGAAGATGTATGAATATGGAAGAGAGAGAAATAGGGGGAAAAATACATTTGTTGGCAGTATAAACTGGCTGAGATATCATTCTGAAAATAGAAGTATTTTAGAACATGCAACAGCGTGAAAAGGAGAGTTCCACAATCTTTGCTTTGGCTAGATTGAAAAATCACAATATACATGAAACACTCTTATTTCTACTGACTTTATCACCCAAGATTGCTACTCTGAGAAACCAGTGGGGCATTCCTGAAGGAGCATTTCCCAAATGAGCCAGCAGAGCTGCAGTGGTGTAGCTGTACCCACAGCCCAGGAGAGCAGGGGCTGCAGGGCCCCAGGCTGACCTACCTGTAGGGGTAGCCGTGGTATTTGGATCTGAAGACAGACAGCAGCCAGCTGAAGAACAGCACCACCAGGCCAATGCCAGCAATGCACATAACTGCAAGAGATGCACAGGGAGAGGCTGTTGTTGCAATAGGACACGAAATAATGTTGCTTGACTCCAGTCAGGAGGCAGTAGAAATCAGAAGGTTTTATTTAGCCGTTATTCAGACCTTTTATAACATGCTAAAAAGACACATTATTGGTCCACAGCACTGAGAACTCTCCCCTTGGGTAAGTAACAGAAATAGCAAACAACACCTGTTGTTAAGGGAAAGGAATATTGTTTACACAAGGCTGTTTAGGGAAAAAGAAAAACTGTTGAAAAGTTTCTTCTGGGAAGAGCTCAGCAATTCTCAGGCTCAGAAAATATCGAGCCCACAGACTGTGACGGGACAGCTGCCCCTGCAAAGCCCCCAGTGCCTCAGGGTTTCAAAGCCTTCTGAAACATTGGCAGATTTGGTCAGTTGAGGCCTCTCTTTGTGTCGTTGAGAAATACTAAATTAACATCAATTTTACATCAATTTTATACAAATGCTCTGAGAAAGTCCCTTCTTCTCCCTCTTACTAGCAAAACACTGCAAAGCCTCTTTATCTCTGTGTAACAAAAGGGTTTATCTTGCAGTTTGCTAAGCAACTCCAAAAACTGTCACAAATCCGAATGATTCAGCTTAGAGGTGGGAGGGAAGTGAACAAAACCCCCCAGTGCAAAAGCATTTCAGTTAAATGGTGTATCAAACACCCTCACTGAACATGCCTTTGCTCAGAGAGCAAGGTAGCAGTACTTACTTTTTCAAAAAAACACGTCCATGTCAGAAGTAGCAGCTTCGTGGAGAAGGACCATTCCTAAAGTAACTCCACCATCTATAAATGCTGTTAAAGGCTAAACCAACAATACAATAGACTCAAAACAACACTCCTAGTCCCCTAAATTCAGCTCCCACACCATACCTGGGGCATTAAAATTCACTGGAAAAATCAAAGACTTCCCAGCCAAATCAGCAACTATGGGGGGGGGAAAAGAACAACTGAAAGACTTCATAATGTCAGCTTTTAAGAGAAAATAAATGCAAAGCTTAAAATACAAACTGGAAAGTCTTCAGGCAAAATTAAAAACATGCATTTATTATCTCAGTTTGTAAAGTAGCAGCATTCCTTCCCAGAGAGCTTGGTCCACTCCTACTGCTGTTCTCCTCCAGAAAATCCCCAAAGGAATTCAGCTTCTGCATTCACTCAGCCAACAGAACAAATAAAACACATGCAGTATTTAATCCAACAGACTGTTTTTCAACTGGCAATATTTCTTTTCTAATTCTTCAAATTAAAAAAAAAAAAAAAAAAATCGCAAAATTAAAGAAACACAGACAACACAAAAGGCCTGATGTTTGCCAAGAATGAATCCTGGCAAAACAAAGTAGGGAATCCAGTGGAACAAAAGACAGAATTCCCAAAGTTTTCATTCCATTTCACTACAAATGTCCAGTCCCAAGTCTGCTCCTGAAAGGAAAAATATTTGCTTTGCATCAGGACCATCAGGAATCTCTCCATTTCAGACACAACCCACCTTCAGCACAGGAGGAAAGTGACTTGAACCCACAGAAATCTCACCAAATTTAATGATTTGAAATGTCTCCAGCAATGGGTGGGTTGGGTCCATAATGTGATGGATAGCAACAACATCAAAAAAACACAAAAAAACAAAAACAAACAAACAAAAAAAACCAAAAAAAACACACCAAAAAAACCTCAACCCCAACAACAACACAAAAAACCCAAGAAGGTTCTACTTTGAATTTGACCAAGTGGATCAAAAGTACAGTAACAGAAAAAAGATCAGAAGTTCTCCTCCAAGTGCCTGTTTTAAGTTTAAAAAAATAAATACAAGAAAAGGTCCTGAATAAAAAATAAAGGAATGCTGCTACAGGTGACAAGACACAGAAGAAAAGCTCCAGCCAGAAATGACTAAAGTTACAAATGATGGATCAAAAATATACATGTGGGAATAGAAAACCAGAACACTGATTTTTAAGGGATTCTTATGACCTCAAAGAAGCATTTTTTGTATAAATGAGAAAGATAAAAGCTCTCAATCTGAAAGTTTCCACTTGCCTTTCTTGACAGCATGGCAAAACCCTGCATCATCAGTACAAACAAATGGTAAGATTGTAAGAAGGTAAGTAAAGAAATAAAAGGTCAGTGATAGAGGAATGAATTCAACAGCAAAGCAAGAAATAAGTGACATTGAGGAGAGACATGTACAGAGGAACAGGGAGCATCCTGAAGAACTTTCTGATTCCACAAAGTTCCACAATTTTGGTGATGTATTCAGCTTGGTACTTACACAAGAAGGTGAGAGAGCAGTAAATATTTTTCTACATAATTTAAAAATCAGAGGCACAGGAAAAACACAGTTGTCAGTGCAGAAAGGTTTTCCAAGCTTCTGCATCAGTGTTAGGTGGCAATTACAGTCATGACAAAGCACCACAGAAAAGGCAGCAGCATTTGCTGACCAAGAAACTGTCACCAACCACATGCTTCTCCCAGGAAGGATACTGAACAGCAGAACTATGTGTGTTTCTGCCACAAACTGGGCTTGGCTGCTTCCATGGATGTAATTCTGTAAGAGACAAAGAGTAATTAAATTTAGAAAAGACTGGAGACAACTTTGACATGATTAACAACAGCTACAGAGCCTGGGACTGGGGTTTGCCTTGTTTTTTTCAGGAGAGAGCAGAAGTTGGAGCACGAACATTTCAGCTGTTGATCACTGATTTTTGGGGGAGTTGCAACAGAAACAAAGATCCTTCTTCTGTTCCCATGCACAGCCTCACTCACATTACAGATTACAGTAAGTACAAGTGCAGCCACAACCTTTGTGGTCCAGATCCTCAGTGCAGCTGAGCAAAATACCACAAGATTAGGTCCTTCTGCATCCTAATGTGATCCAAATCTGATCCATTCCCTGACTGAGATTCTTAGGTTGTGTACACTGCTGCTTATCTTAGGGGCAATCTCTTCAATCTGTGTGTGAACCCGACTCACTTGGCTGCAGAACCAAGCATTTGAAATCTTTTTCACTCCTGAGTTAACAGAAAAATTGAAATTTGTGAAAAAATACCATTTGTTAATCCCTATGGGATGCCCTATAATGGTTATGACATCATATCTAAGTAGGGAAAAAAAACTTATCCACTTTCTACAGAACAATACAGAGGGCCTGACCCATCTAACCAGGAACAAAAGGATATTTCACCAAAATAATTCCCTGAGTAAAAACATGAGAAAAGGCAGTATGTGATATGTAAGCACCTGAGCAGATGCAATGATCTCAGAACACTGTAACTATTTCCACAGTGCATCTCATTCTATGTTATGAACAGAGCAGTATATTTCAAATTATGTTAAAGAAATTTTTCCCAGGAAAGAGACTCCATAAACCTGAGGTCACTGGATATTAATTTACCTCAAGAATCTTGAGGAAAGATGGTTTTATATGGAAGTCATTAGATGAGTGCAGGAGTTAACAAGATCAGGTTGAAACATAATTGCCAGGCTCAGCAACAGGAATTTCAGCATGTAAGACTAAACCCATAAATACCTTTATTGTGCTGTAAGCAATTTACAGCTGTCACATCCCTTCACCACTGGAGATACAAGATATGTGCAAGACACGTTGATTTGCCTTGCTCACTGCAGGAGAGGTTGGTCTCACTCAGAGAGAGAAGCCAGAAGCAGAATTTGCACTCTAATTTGTCTCTTAGTATCAGTCTTACTCTCCAGAAATACAACAGAAATGCAGAAAAGGAAGCGAAGGCAACACTCACCACTTGTCCTGTATGGGGATTCTTATGAGCATAGGGGGGGCCTCTGATATGGTTCCACATCTGGCCTGATGTCATTGCTAATACAAAACACTGAAAAGGAAAGAAGAAATGCTATTTAATAAGGATTCTATTCTATTTTTAACTTAACCTGATAACTTTTCATTTCAGACCAAAATGTTCTGGCTTGGAACACAGGCTAAGAATTGTCCCACTTTATCTTTGTACAAAGGGCATCTAATCAAGCATGCAGTGAACTGGAGGGACTAAGATCACATGATGTTATCAATCTATGAAAAAGCAAAATTAACTGTACCTCATTTTCCTCTACCAGCTTTTAGAATCTTGAAACACGGACGCTTTTGAAAACTTGAACTGCTACAAAACTCAGTGTAACAGGGAGACAAAAGAGATTATTACTCACCAGAGCAGCAAAGGCCCAGCCAGTTTTGTTATAGAGGAAATCCAGATTGCTGCCCCGCAAATAGACGAGGCCTCCAATGACAGCCAGCAGCAGCCCCAGCATCAAGGGCCCAGCATAGTTTGGTGGCCTTATCACACGGATCTGAACAGAGGACAGTGAAATTATTTTCTTTCAGCAGATTATACATCATGCCTGCACTCCTGCTAAAAAAGCCCACAACATATTAAGTGGGGAAAATATTGTACACACACATTTTCTAGGCATTAAATCTGACTTGGGAAGTAAGCAATGCTTCTTCCACCAATATTGTAACTTTGGTTTTACACTACATCACCCTGTTCAATAATTTAGAGATGGTTTTTCTTCCACAGGAACAGAGAGCGAGAAGGAAGGAGATGAGTTTAACCACCTTCTCAAATACAGCATTACACAAAATACCAGCACAGACACTGTAAGGAAACTGAAAGATGCAGTTGTGTGTCTCAACTAGATTTTGTACACGAGCTCTTTAGAGCAGCTCAGGAGGCACAGAACACAAGTGATG
>VXBB01005770.1:0-11247 GCA_013399915.1 Illadopsis cleaveri
GAAAAAATGGTTNAAGAAAGAAACCAAACTTTTAGTACTATCTGCCATTAATTTTAATTTTATATTTATCCACATAAGTTTTTTTGGGATATAGGCCATATGTTTTATTTTCCATAGGCCAAAGTCTTGATCAGTCAAGTAATGGCAGGTTGACTCATGCAATACATAGCAGACAGTATTTTGGTATGTAGCCAGCCCACTGAAACAACTTTCCATATGTTGATGGGAACCAAGAAAAGTAAAAGCTATTTTGAAAAAGAAAAGAAAAAAATAATGACTCTTTGTTATTCACGAGACAAATTGCCAGCAAACTTGCAGTCTTTCCAAAGGAAAATGTTAATCCTGAAATTTCTTACAGATTCAAGTGAATTTTGCCTTAAATGCTCTCTAAAACTGTCATGGTTTCACCCCAACTGGAAATTAAACACTATGCAACTACACTCACTCTCACCCCCAGAATCACCCATGGTGGAGAGGAGAATCAGAAAGAACTGGTAAACCTCCTGATCTGAGAAATGAATAAATTAATATTTGAAAAAAAATAGCAATAAATAGGAATTTCAATAAAAATATGCATCCAACACTAAATATGATGGCATTAACAATAGTAACAACAAAGTAAACAATAGATTAATAGTGATAATGATAACAATTGCAGGAATGATAAAGGGAGGAAGAGAGAGTAACAAAACACAAGAGAAACAAGTGATACATAATAGTGTTAACTGATGCCCATGTCTGGAAAGTGATTGTTCCCTTCCAGCCAGCTTTCCCCCTTTACGTGCTGGCCTGAAGTTCCAGGCCGTGGAATTCCTTTGGTCAGTTCCAGTCTCCTGTCCTAGCCATGCTTCCTCTCAGCTTTTTGTGCAGTTCTTCATTTTTAGAGCATAAAAACCTAAAAAGGGCATTTAACCCCTTTCCTTAGGGTACAGACTACATAGCAACAGTTGAAATATCAGTGTATTATTAACATTATTCTCCACAAAGCAATACCAGCTTTTTATCCTTTGAATTGCTGTCTAATGCTATAAGTTAGTTTGTTGAGACAGTACTGAATGCTAAAGAAAAGCTTAGGAACACACACTGATTATTTGCCAGTGTGGCCTTAAAAATCTACCAAAATCATTGCTTTTGTTGCTCAAACTGCCAAATACATTATGACTTGTACTAAACCTTTCCCATTCTACTATTAATAATTCTAGATACCAGCTTTAAATTAATACTGAGTAATGGATTTTTTGCAAATATATGTTAATAATTCTGTATATTACTTCAGAGGAAAAATCTCATTTTGACAACAAACCTTCCATAAGTGTAGTATAAAACAGCTTCCAGAAAGTGTATTCTGTGCAATTTCCATCTCAAAAACAAATGTCTGACATTTAGCAGAGTGAAAAATCACTCCACTCTGTTTCCTAGCTTTTCAGCTCCTTTCTGACTTGACTGCAACCCAAAAAGGCAAAGATACAAACCAAACTTTTTTTTCTAGTTACAAGAAAGTTTTAATTGAAAACAAGTGTGCTAGGTCTGAACGCAGTATCAGCAGATTAGCAGTTAAATTAGAAGGGGCTTTTCGCTTAACTTCCAGTGTTGATATGTCACTGTGCCCTGTCACTCTGAAAAGCGATAGGGCTCTGTTATCAGTGCTGAGCACAGACAGCCTCCTGATGCAAAAGCAGACTAAAATAGGCTGCCAAGGTGATGAAGGCACCATGCACATGTTGCATCCTCCTGTGAAGGGAGATGTGGATGGGCTCCGTGGATACAATGCTCTGCTCAAACAGACTGATCACCTCCCAGGGCCTGGTCTCCTGACAAGTTAAAAAAAACAAAAAAAGAAAGATAAAAATGAATTGATGGAAAAATGTTCATCTTAGATCAGTTTAAGAAGCATAAAGGAATTCAGAGACTACAGTAGCATTTCTCATTAATAAATGATTCCTTGCATATTTGTTTATCATCCCATTTCACAAGAAAAATATTTGTGGGATTAGTAATTTTTAAGAGTTCTGTATGGGTAGAAGTTCCAAGATTTAAGTGCAAGTTCATATCTTATATTGAGGTTTCAGATCAAAAAACAATTATGTGAATGTTATTTTCAAACTTCCATGATTAAGAATTAATATAATTAATAACAAAGATACCTTCTATAATTCCAGCCTGTACTGCACTGATAGAAAATTTATTTGGTTACTTTTTTTCTTTTTGCTGTCCTTTACCCCAAGTAAGTACCGCTGCTTGGGTCTAAAATGGCAATCTACATATTAGTCATTTGATACGTTATTCAGTCTAATCTTTTAAAACATCTATCTTAATATTTGCAACAAAATTTTCGTGTGTTCTCTTCCTAGTATGACATAAAAAAGACTCCTAGTTTCTCATTTTTTACCTTCCTTGTCAAACAAAACTGAGGAATACCAGAAGCAAGTATTTTATATCTGCACAGCAATGTTATGGATCTTCCTCTCTGGATATGTGCCTAGCTGTGCCTTTTTGCACAACGTAAAATTTACATTCTGTTCTCATATGTTTCAAATCTCTGCATATTTGGAACAGAGAAGTCAGAGAGGATAAGATTTAAAAAAAAAATTCTTTCCTTTGCATCTATAGATATTTTCAAAATGAAGTAAACCAAACTTCAAAATTAGGTTTAAATGATCAAAATTTTATTTTCAGCTATTCTATTTGCCTCATAAACTTTGTTTCTGTAACAAACTGTTAATTGAAAAGCCATGTAATCCAGTAAATCTGAGATGAAAAATGTGGAATATGAATAAATTTATCCTAGACAAGATGTATACAATTATCAATAACTTGTAACTCATATAACTTCTCATGGCATTATATTGCTCCATCCTGATGAATTCTTTACTATTGGATAGTCTGCCAGGCAAAAATAGTAGGAGATGTGAAGTATATCCTGGTATGAAAGTGATTGATAAAATACCCTGGCACTGAAAGATCTTCCCTTGAAGCTTACATCACGATGAACTGAGCCATAAAATTACAGAATACAGTATGTTGGAAGGGAACTCATCAGGACCAACTCATCAGGAGTCCAACTCCTGGCCCTGCACAAGATTCCAAAGAATCACACCCTGTGACTGACAGCATTGTGTAAATGCTTCTTGAACTTTGTCAGGCTGGGGCTGTGACCACTTCCCTAGGGATTCTCTTCCAGTGCCCAACCAAACACTGGGTGAACACGTTTTGTTTATGTGGGAACCTAAAATATAAAAAATTGGATTTGTTATTTATTATGGCATGTCTTCATATTTTTTCCTTTTACTTTGAAGATGTTCTGGTTTTGACAAAAACACTCTCTTGAAAAATTTTGGTGTTCTGGTTAAAGTGTAAATAGTACTACACTTCTTGTGCTTTGTTTTTTTCTAATGAATGGCTTTGGTTTTTTATTTCTTGTAAACTGTTTCAGAAAAAAATTTAAACAAAATCAAGTAGCTGTGCTGAATTTTTTAAGAAATTACAAGATTTTCCCATACATCTTAAATTTGTTTGCAAACACTTAAATTACTCTGATTGTAGATATAAATAACTAACTTTTAATTACAGTTTTTTCCAAGCTTAAGCATTTGAAATTTAAACCTATAATTACAGCTATTTTCATGAATAAAGGAAATTTCTAGTTTCATTATTAGATCTGGCTAGAAAAGTAAAACAGCATCACAATTGGAATAACATTTTTTCAAAATTTCTTACAGGTTTTTAAGAGCCTAACCTTAATAAAACTGAGACATAGAAAATGATGGAGTGTCATTTTATGGGCATGATTTAATTCAAACTCTTCACTAAATCAACTGATTTCAGTATTTTTTATAGAGATGGAAAATCTAGAAGATGAACACACATATTTTCTTTATATTTTTCTACCTGTTAAATATATATCACCATTCCACCTGGACTCTCTGAAAGTAGATCCACAAAGCTTACACCATTTCCCATTGTCAATGAATATACTAAGATAATGCCATTAATACTGGAAAGGATTTGCAAGTATATATGAACTAAATGAGATTGTGTTGGACATGAAAATTTGCATTGAATTAATTCTTGTTGAAAAAAAGTGTTTTTTTCTATCATTGCATGCTCTGTCAAACAATCAGAACCAAAGCAAATATTAGATCAAAAGTGAGGATGTAATACTGCAATTCTACAATTCATTGAGAAACAGAATGGAGCACTGTGGGAAGAGTAGCAGGAAATATACATTTGCAGCAGAACAGAAGCAATTTGAATCCTTGTTTGTTTGCATTCTTACTAATTGAAATGCAGACTATAAAAGAACCCAGAGGTTATAATGAAAAAGTATTTGATAGCTTGAAACAGGTGGAAGATGAAATACACAAGTAACTACAATACCTTGTTTTAGTTCATGGTAGAGGATTGGGAAGAGTTGGGTCTCCATTTCTGTTAAATTCTAAATTCCTTTTCTTTATGGTCAATGTTTTTACACAATCAGTTTTGCAACATTTTAAAAGTGAAATTCATTGGAGTACTTCCCAGCTTTGAATTGAAGAACATTTAAAGTATAAGATGCCTATCTTGGAAAATTCCTGAGATATCCATCTACTTCTATTTAATACAGCTGTTCATTCAGGATATATTTATTTATTTATTTTACTCCAGTTTTAAAGGCATACATGGTAATTTTACACTTTAATAAAAGGAATTCAGTGAGTGTCAGAGAGGAAGACTGCAGATTTGTTTTTTTCTGATTATTTTTCTAGAATATATGGACATGTATACAAGAAGAAGGATAGGGTGTTTGAGGCTGGTTGGCACTACTGGATATCATCTACTGCAACTCCCTGCTCAGAACAGCCATAATTAAAACAAATTGCTCAGAAAATGTTCTGGATAGGTTTTAATACCTCTTAAGAATGGAGGCTATACACCCTCGCTGGACAACCTCTGCCAGTTGCTGACCATGCTCACAAGAAAAATATCTTGCTTATGTTCAGATGGAATTTCAAAATTTCCTGCTTTTGCCCATTGCCTCGACTACTCTGCAGTTCTGGGAAGTTCTTACTAAAGCATCATTATCACATCCCTTAATATGATGTCTGTACTCTTGTGATGCTATCCAGGACACAGTTTCCCATACCATGTCTGGGGAGTGCACGGTGGATTCAGATTAGGCTTACTATTGACTAGGACAGTTAGGATTTTCATCATCAGATGATAAAAGTCTTTAATATTCCATGTAATGTAAATTTTTACATTTCTTGCCAGAAGAGCAAGACTCCAGGATCAATGACTCCAGGATTACACCACAGGTATCATTACTGGAACTGAAAAACATACTTTCAAGGTGTGACTGAGATACTGCCAATAATCTTCATTGGAATTTGCATTGTCTATGCTTACAATTTCTGTTTCTCTCACATGGAAGCTGGTATTTTACTGTTGTACCTCATCCTTTCTACTTCTTTATTTTTCTGGCACCGAATGATGTACACAGAAAAAAGATGGACGTAGGAAAAAGTTTCTGGGATTTTACATTCCATATTCATAGCGTTAATAAGAATTGAAGTAGCAATGTAAAACAACATCAAACCAATTTTCCCAGTGACTTAATGTGAGTGACCCACTCCAGCGATTTTAACCTTCTGGAAATCCAAAGGTCTATGAACATTTAAAAACAATAGTCAGTTATGTCTACAGAAAAAGCAAAGTAATGAATAGATTTAATTAAAATTTTTAGGGCTCAGTTGTTTCTTACATGATCATATGCAAGTGAATGTAATTTGGAATGCACTCAAAGTTTGACTGTTTCCTCAGAACAAAACTCTATTTAAGAAAATATTCATAAATGGATCTTAGAATATAATTCATATTTTCTGAACATATATACATTATAATTTGCACAGGGTTTACAATTTATTTGATTAGGGACCAAACAAGCAATTGAATAAAATCTGTCAAGTTATAATATTGTGTTTAACATGAATGCACATCCAACCCTCTCTGCAAGAAATGAGTTGTAATTTCATGCTGTAGGTTTTCACAATACAGAAGACTGATTATTCAGATTTCCATTTTTAAAAGGCACAACTAGAATACAATCATATCTACAGTAATTCATCATTTCATATGACAAAGTCTATGACAACAAACTTAAAAAACATTTTTATGGTTTTTATGGTTTTATTTTTAAGGGCAATATAGAAGTTCTGTAAACTAGTAGAATTACTATAAAAGGTATAATACTGCTTAATTGGTAACTGTATTCAAACATCTCTACATGACTATATTGTCCTATGTGTTTTTCAAAACTCCAGTCTTTGGTTTAAGATTTACTGAGCTGTGGGACAAATTCCCCTTAGAATCCACTCATTTGAAATATTTGACAAGTAGACCTAAAATTTCCACCTCATTATGTTCAAAAAGCATGTAATACAGTGAAAATAGTACCTTAAAGAATCAAATTCCTTGAGTAATATTATTATGCATCAATCTTTTTTAATATTTAACAAAATAATTATATAGAGGATTAATTGTANGAGTAGAGGAAAAACACTGACTCTATGTCTTATTTATTTTTACTTTTGCATTAGTGTTACTGGACATTTTTTCTTATTTACATCAATTAAGTTACACTAGAAAGCATGCATTGCAGTAAGTCTCACTTTGAATTTCCCATTAAAATTGTTCTACACTTCTACAGAACCAACGTAACTAAGAATTCCGATTTGAGTTAGTGATTGGGATCATTAAGGAAGAAAGAAAAAAACAAACAGTAAACCCTATATTTTTCATTCTAAAAACACAGCACAATGTTATCTTGGCTTTAGTCCCAAACCAGTTCTGAAAGCCTAAAAGCAAATGTATTAGAAACTGTATCTAGTACAGTAAAACTGTAATATTCCTTGTGCATGTAAACAGCTTTGTTGAAGGATAAAAGCACTTCTGACATAAGAAACCCTTCAATATTGCTCCTAGCATTTTATTTAAAAATTAAGCACAAATAAAGAATGATTCAGTGTAGTTTTTCTCTTGGTTTTAATTGTTCATGCTTTTGTTTTGCAGTGTAGATTTCATTAGTAAAAGTATGTTGGCCTATAGAATTTGGTTTCTTGCTTGTTGGGTGCTTTTTTTGGTTGGTTGGGGTTTGTTGTTTTTGTAAACACTTCCTATTCCCGAAGTAGAAAGCCCATAAAAAGTTAATAGTAAAGTCGTTGTCTATAGTAAAAATAAAATACTAATTAGTTTTTAATTTTAAAAAGCAATGTAAAACCACATCATATGTCTATTGCATTCATGATTGTTCTGCTGGCTTTCCACAAGTTTTCTGAGAAAAGTGAAAACAAATTTGTACTCTTTACACAAGACCCTAGCCTACCTTAAGTTTTGGAAGTCCTCTATCAGTAATAATTTAAAAAGTGCCTACAGCCAAATGAAGCACCGAAACTATTCCAAGTGACTCTCTGGTTAATAAAGTTAGTTAGATATGGTGAGCAGCTGACACTTAAAAGCTGTTGCAGTTCTGAGATACGTTGTTTCTTAGGGAAGATGTTTTGATAAGATCCATATAGTCTGGTAGACCAACACCTAGCCACTCTCACTTCCTTCTCTCAACAGGGTAAGGAAAAAAAACTAAGGTGGAAAAAGTTATGGGCTGGCATAAGGACTGGAAGGCCACTTACCAATTACCTTCAAGGGCAGCATCGACTAAAAATTCTGGTAAAATTCATGTAATCTATAGTTAATTAGAAAAACAACAACAAATATAAAAAGAACTTCCCCTACACTCCTTTATTCTTCCCAGGCTCAACTTAATTTCTGACTCCTCTACTTAATGTCCCTGGAGTGAGGGATGGGAAGTGGATGTTGCAGTTAGTTCATAAGAGTTCCTCTCTGCAGCCCCTTACCCATCAGTCCTTTTCCCTGCTCCAGGACTGGTCCTTCACACACCAGAATACCTGCTGCTGTGTGGACTCTTCTATTTCTCCATAACACCTTGCTTCCATCACCTGAGCTCCTGCACCTGTACAAAGGCTTTGTGTTTACTGATATGCGCAGTGGGAAAATGTTTGCAAAAACTTGGTTCCTCTGACCCTTACTAGGGGACATCACCAGAAGGACACTTACAACATTACTGTAGTTCCAAACCAGAAGGGCATACACTGTGAACAGCCCCTGTAAGGGCTGACCCACTTGTCTGCAAAGACTCTCCTTCACATGCTAGTAATGGCTTACATATATTTTAAGAGGTGCTATTTAGAGCATATATATGTTATAAAATAATACTAGCATAAAGAGATTATATAGTGTTTGTAAAGAGTTGCCTTTGTTGGCGAGACTTACTCATTGAAGAGAAGAAGTGTGTAGTATATCATATTCATGACCTAAATATTTATTACCTCGTGACAAGTCATAAGTATTTATAACCTCATGGTTATCTACTATGTATATTTCTCCCATACTTCCTTAATGTGTAATCTCTCAATCCCACACAGAAAACCTCTTTCTCCTGATGTTGCCAATGGAACATGCTTTGGGACATCTGGAGAAATCTGTTTCCTTTTACCTCATTCTCATTTAGTGAATGACTGGCATTGCAAATAATTTCTTTAACAGTTTGTTTGTGCGATGGTTCTTGGCAGAGGTTGGAATCAAAACACTGACAGCAAGAAAAGGTTGTGAATTATTATAATTGTTATCATTTCCCACTCATTTAAGTTACATTAGGGTAAAGATAAAAGAGAGCTAAAATTCCCTATTAAGTTCTGTTATATATTTTGGCATCTTATGTATGTATAATATATGTATGTATATATATGTGTGTGTGTGTGTGTATGTATATTTTTGTGCATTGCATTCATGCATATCACCTTGTACCACTATTTAAAAATAAATGAATCATTTCAAATAAAAAATATTGAAGGCTTACCAGCAAAGTCCAAAAACAGGATTTGACGAAAATATTTAATTTGACCAACAGAAATAAGAATTTAGCAATATATGTCTTGCCTTTTAGTTTAATACAAAATTTCAAGGAAGTCACATCTACTTTCATAAAGTTTACAGAGTAAGGATTTATATTTGTCTGAGATTGTGTAACAATGGAAATAACTGTGGTATTTTACACGTTGTGGTATTCCTCTGCCTCACTTTCTGTGTTCTTGATGTTTTCGGTAGTGAGATAACCTATAAGTTTCTTTATATATACATAGCTGCAATGAGTCAGAACAGAACAGGAGCTTTGGAATACATTTGTTCCTCAGTGGACTGAAAATGCCTCTCATTACACTTTGTGGGGGTTTTTTTGCTTCTGGTTGCAGAGAGGGATGAGTTAGGTAGGTGGTTTATTTTTTAATTAGTAACTACAGTGTGTTTGAGTTTTGCTATTATGAAATATTTTACCAGGCACAGAATCCATCTATAGCTGTTAAATGGGTGTAGCAGGTCTTCATTTATGCATATGCTTTGGGAAGTTCTATGAGTGCAATTTTAAAATACTTTTACATTTACGGAAATAAGTGAGGGTATTTACTTAATAAATTTTTATTAATTTCCAATGCAAATTTTTCTTGTGAGGAAAAATGATATCAAAATATCTCCATAATTTTATGTCCCTGATGTCATATAGTGGAAGTTGTTAGTTTGCACCAAGTGATATTTAGGGGCCATACCCCAATATCAAGACAATGGTAATGTATTCACTCTGATAAAAGTATTTCCTTCTCTTCGTTACCTCTGTCTCATATGTCTTGACTCAGTGTCACAACTTCTCTCAAGCTGCTGGGAGCATGAAAATTTCTAGCAGATGTCATTGGTGATGAGAGCATATGGATTGGTTCTAGCATACATGCCACAGTTTTTACACTGTTGAACCATGTATGTGTACATGTATTTACCAATGTAAATACATTACATGTGTGTAATGTGTTTACATTAGCTTAAACTGTTTATTTGTAGATGCATGCAATTCTTTGCTTATTTATTTTTTATCCATCAACATCTTTTTCAGACATAATTGGCTTCTCTGCTTCGCATACAGTATCTTCCCTAGAGTAATCTTCAATCTCAGTAAGCACAAAAACAGTAGGAAGCAAATTGTACCCTAGGATGCTCAACCATCTTTTCTCCTGAAGTCATTGGCATCCCTGAGTGATAAGTCATCAAGGGAAGAATTTCACCCCAATTGTTTATGTCAAAAGTCACTATCTTTTCAAGCAGAAATCATTAGAGGAACCTATCCTATTTTTTCTTGGAATCAGAATTCCCTGATCTACTTTAAAAATTTAGGGTGAAAAAAGAACATGCCATTGACATTTGATGAAACTTCTGGAGAGCAAAATTACTTTGTAGAAATAAAGGTTTTCTATTTCTGAATTTGGGCTGGGTTGGGAAGATAGGTTAGTTTCCTTGTTGTTAATAAAAGATGACTTCACTTTCATCGTTTTTCCTCTGTTACCCTCAACTACTGTCATAATGAAGGAAAGAGTAAAGAAGAAATTAAAGAAAAGCCAAACACGACCACTAGGTAAAAAAGCGATTTAAGTAATACCAGTAAAATCTGAGATGCAGAAAACTAAAGATGTGGATTATAATTTGGTGGGACTGAGAAGTGTGAGGGCTAGTACAGAAGAAACAAAACATTATCCAATGCAGGAAGAAGATAGAAGGTCAAAGAGAGAAGAAAATCAGCAGTAATATAGGAGACTGACAGAAAGAAAAAAGAAAAGCAACAATAGATTTACTCAGCTAAGATGAAATCTGGGTACAGAACAGTAGAAAAGGAGGGAAACCTAGCAATTAGTTAGGAATAGTGTTGCATCTCCTGAAATCTCAGGATGTTTCTTTTTTTCACACATGGGTTTCTTCTCAGAATACCCTTTATGAATATCACAAGTCCATATTCCATCACAGAAGTGAAAGAATCACAGAATTACAGAATTTCTAGGTTGGAAGAGACCTTCAAGATCATTGAGTCCCACCCATGCTCCAACACCTTGACTAGATTACGGCACCAAGTGCCACATCCAGTCTTTTTTTAAACACATCCAGGGATGGTGACTCTACCACCTCCCTGGGCAAACCATTCCAGTACTTTACCACTCTTTCTGTGAAAAACTTCTTCCTAATATCCAGCCTATATTTCCCTTGACACAGCTTGAGACTGTGTCCTCTTGTTCTGTCCGTTGCTGCCTGGAGAAAGAGACCAACCCCCAGCTGTCTACAACTACCCTTCAGGAAGTTATAGAGAGTGATAAGGTCACCTCT
>VXBB01005770.1:12105-23902 GCA_013399915.1 Illadopsis cleaveri
AAACAACCCAGAGGACACCTTACTAGCAAGAAAAACTTTCAATCCTGCCTGCTTCCCCTGCCTGCGCGAACTGCCGCGCACACTGCCTTATCCTCGCTACAGCCCTGTTTGCCCGCTCCTGTTCGCCGCGCTCCCCAGAGCCCACTTATAATCAGCCACTCAGTAACGACCCAGGAAGCTCCACCTCCTGGTCCTCAATGACTCACAAAGAAGTACCAGAGGAGAACAGGAAGGGAAAAGTGACTTTGGGGAAGGGTAGGAGCATATGTTAACCATTCCAGCTAAAGGCAAGAGGGGTAAATCTAAGGTGTATGGGAAGAAGAAATAGGAAAAGGAGTATACAAAACTAATAGGAGTTGATACTGTGGACTTTTGCTGTAAAAAACCCATAAAACCAAGCAACAAGGATGTTTCTAATGAGTGCAGACAGCTCTTTCATTAGCAATTTCAGAGCAAAAGAGTGAATAGGGAGGTTGTATGCAAGAAAAGAAAGTTTTAAAAGTTGGACGATACATAATCTAGGACAGAACTGCAACGTAGTATGGAATAAAAAAAAAGAATGATGTGTCTTTAGAGGTGGCTTTCTCTTTCAGATAATCAATCTGAAACTGATGCTAGCTTTAGGTCTGTATTCGCCTCGAGCAATAAACAAAGTCGGCAAGGGAAAAGGAATTGAGTTTCACAGTTAAAAGAGATGTGATGAGGGACAAGGAAAGGAAGATATAGTTTGGCCTTATATTTGGGGCTTTTCATATGCTGCAGTAAACTTCCTCTGAACATTTCTTTAACACTGTTTAAAATTCACTGTAATTTATTTCTACTCAGCATGTTTTCTGATTGCAATTATCTCTTTATTCTTATCTTTCACTACAAATCTTAATGGCAGTTGTGATTAGGAGTCTACTGCATATTGATTAAGTTGATATGTGCATAGCAAGTTATTTATGTACTTAATTTAAATTAATTTTATTTGCAGGGTTGAAACAGATGTTTTGCAGTTGTGATTTCCCACTGACTGTTCAATGAAGTGTCACTTACATGAAGTTTTTCTTTCCAGAACCTTTTATTTTGCCTTTATGTTTCTGATCTTTCAGGACTGCATGCGAAAATTACTTTCATAACTAACACAAGTAGACATTATGAGATTTATAGTTCATTCTCTCCCTATCGGATACGTACTGTACTTTTTTACTAAGCTCATTGAAAATCTTTCTGGCTCTGTTTATGCCTACTTTTTACATGAATTCAGATACTGACTGAGCAGTAAATCACAGTAGCCTCGGATGCCGCATATCTGAGTGCATGTGTACATGTGAAAATAATGTGTTTCAGCTAATAATTATGGGACTGAGGTATGTATGAGTATTCTTTAAATCATGCTACAAGGAGACACTGAAGACCAACATTCTCTGTGTAGACCTCTAAAGGTCATCTATAGTCTTATACAGTTATGAAGCTTTTTTCTTTCTTATTATACAGTCAGCACTTCATGTCTTGCTTTCTAAAGGAGAGTAAAATAATTCTGTAATTGAGAATAAAACCAACACAATCCATGGCAAAGGGCTTGGAAGGACTTCATAATTGTTTTTGTCTGTATAGCTGGTACTCTTTTGACCTGCCTCATATGCCAAATGCCTTTTTATTGCTTTTGTGAAGAAGAAGAAGAGATTTAAATATCACTAGGGACATAGTCTATGTGAAAATCATAATTAAATCTAAAAGCTGTGTTTTCACCTAGAATCCTAGAACTGTGACACCATTAATGCCCTTACATTCTCTCTTTGCTCTTTGGTCTTCTTTTTAAAAACTGATAAATCTGGTAAAGATGCTATCTACACTCTTAGAATTTCCTGGTAATGGCAAAATGGCTAGATTTATTTGTTTCCCAATATAGAATTACGTGTTAATGGAATTACTGCTCTCTATTTTGCAATGAGGGTTCTAGAGAATAGTTAACTTTTCCATGGTGTGTGGTATCTGTGGTGTATTTTGCAAACAGCAAGATACATTAGAACATGTTTTCCTTGGTCTTGCACGGGGAGGTGGAAAAACAAATTTTGGATGATATGTGTTGAATTTCCTGTACTAAGACAGTCCCTGGCAATTATAATGTTTATTTTTAGATTTCTTATACTCTTTTTTTTGCAGCAGTTTTAGTTCCTTGTTAAATATTATATGTCACTGTATATCTTGAAAAGACTTCAGCCATTTTCTCTATTGATGTGTAATGGAAAATAAATCAGGGACTGAGGATGTTGTTGATTTAAGTGATGATAATCAGTCTCCCAAATAGGAAATACATGATCACTAGTTTGAGACTTTTACTCCTAGTGCTACTACTTTCATAAAAGTAATTTTTTATTTGGGTTTTTATTTGGGTTTGCGTTTGGGGTTTTTTTAATGCAAATCTGTTATTTCTAAAAAAGAAAGAGGAAATTTAAGTATTGTAGACCTCTTAAAAGAGACTGATAGGAATATGTAGTTATAAATACTGTGTTTAGAATTTGTATGTTCATCATACTTGCTTGAAATTTGGTTTCTTTAACGCAGATTGATTTCACAAAGTTTGACTTGAAAAAGAATAATAATTGAGAATCATAAAGATGAGCCTACTTTATGAAAGATGCAAGTGGAGCATAAGCTCTTTACAATTCGAGAAATAGCCTTTCTTTGTTTTTTAAGAACATCACCTCTTCTGTCTTTCTCTATCCCGCCAGGATGCTGTGCAAAGAAGATTTCATCTGTAATTATGATCTTCCTAGGCCAGAAAAAAACTATAAGCCTCATTGACAGGATGTTTTGTTTACATTCTTGTTGGAGATAGTGCAATCTTTTTTTCCATGTAAGATAGGGGCAACTCAAGACATTTGCATTATACTGTAATATTTTCAAACATATTACAAAATGAATATCAAAGCACTTTGACTGCTAAAACATTCAGCAGCTCTTGGAAAGGGAGGCCATTCACTGTCAGCCTAAAAAGACTGGGTAATTATCTGAATCTAACAATATGTATTTAATGTCAACATGCTATTTGTTATGCTTTTTGACTTTTTCAGGACATCTAGAAGGAAATACTTGACTGCTTAGTTGCTTTTATACCTATCATTACACTATCAGACAGCACATAAACTACTTGTAAAAATAGTCAGTTTGTCTACCTGTATGTGTACACATATGTATACAAGAACTAACTGTGCAGACTCTTTTTTCTTACTTTGCAAGTTCTGTTGTTCTGCAATTAAGCTGGGGAATACCAGGGGGTTTGGTGGTGTTTGTTTGTTTGTTTGTTTTGTTTTGTTTGTGGGGGGTTTTTTTGCTGTTGTTGTTTTTTGTTCTTTGTTTTTTGTTTTTTCTACAATAGTTACATTGATTATAAATGTTAAATTAACTATTCCTTTAAAGGGAGATGGGAGCAAGGGTGATGGGCTTTGGGGGCTGGACAATTGTTTGTTTTATATGCAGTGTAACATTCAAGATTCTGGAAAAACCTGTGGTTCTAATAGGGTTGATTGTGACAACTCATATCAGATTTTTAGGCTAACCTACATAAAAGAAAAGTTACTAGTATTTAAACTGAACCACAAGTATTCCTAAAGTCTGTGACTTAGCCTTGTTCATCCTGGCCATCCTAGAAGAGTCGACTCCAGGGAACACAGAAAGCTCCAAATTTCAGGAGAGAGGAATGTGTACCTCTAGGGGTTTTTATGACCCTTCATAAATTGCATTGAACTGGTCAGTCCTTCAAAGGACCAAAGTTGGAGTGGAGAAAGAAGTAAATAAGATTTTGAAATTTAAAAAAAACTTAAGATAGTAAGAGTAGCTTCGAACTTCTTCAACTAGAATTCTTTTCTTCAGTTATTGATGATGGAAAATTTTGGGGTATTTTGTTCTATCTCCTTACCTCTGTCCATTATTCAAAAATACTGGCAAACACAAATAACTCGAGTCAGCCACAGAATGTGCAGCTGTTGCGCTAGAAATTAAAAATAAGAGTCTGAAAGCTGATCTTTTGCTACTTACATAGTGAAATTTTGGAGACTGCCTTAAAAGGCTTAGACAAAGCTGTGCACAGCAATTGTACTTATCTTTGTACTGCCAGAGGATTCTTAGGTGACGGGCTGCCATGTTCCCATTTATTCTAATACTGTAATTACTGTAGAATTTGGATCAACTGTAGTAATTATGTGTGTGTAAAGCGTCCTTTAGCAGCTTTGACAATGGGATTCACTACAGAGAGACTAACCTCCACAGCTGACAGAAACTTTACTATTCCATAGAATTTCTAATACCAGTATCACCATAATTACCTTGCTAAAACAGGCAAATAATTTTGTGAAAATAATGAATATGAAGGAAAAGGCAGACTTTCTCAGTGTTGATGTAAAACTAATTTAAAATTAATATCTCAATAAGGTTTTTAATTTTGACAGAATTATATTTAATTTTAACTCTTAGTCTTCTATGTTTGTCCAGCAAAGTAATTTATTAAGGCAAAGTGAAACTATTTTGAACTTCAAATATAGCAGAAAAGTGAGTTGCTGGCAGTCTGATTTGTTTCAACCTGTTGAAGAAATATTTTCCCAATGCTTTCTAGCCAAGAGCTATGCAAATATAAATTGATATTCAAATAAATAGCATAAAACTTGTTATTAATGTACAGTGCCCTCCTAGATATTTATTGCTGCAGTACAACTTCTGATTTGTATGAATCAGTTTTCATTGTCATTTATTAGCAATCAACTATGATTATTTAGCTCTAGTGTTTGCAAACTATAATTCATCATCCTCCTATCTTTTATTTATGAGACAATGTCAAATGAAAGAAGCAAATTATGCATTGTTATTGTTTGGAAGCACTCTACACTCTACAGCATATTAACTTTGCCATGAAGCCTCAGTATTCAATGTTCTGCTCTGACTACCACGTACATCCAATCTGCTTTCATCTCACACAGTGGAGAAAGTTGACTTTTCAGTGGAGTTTCACATTCTGGCAACTGTGAGTCCAGAAACAGCTCTAAAAAAACCCCTGACCCGTTAAAGTCAATGGGTGAATTGCCATTTATATCAGAGAAGCCAAGATTTAATCCCTTCTGTTGTCTGTGTTGATGCTTTGGTTGACACCTGTGCTAAGTAAACAGGAAGCAGAAGAAAATAGATTGCTTCTGTTCATTCATCTCTCATGGGGGATAATATTCAGTACAAAGAAAATATTTGAATATTTTGAAATGGAACTGTTTAAATCTTACTTAATATATTTTTGCAACAATCATCTTAAAGTAAAATATTTAAGAAAGGGAAAATGACAGTGAGGTAGTCTCTGATGTCATTACATCTGTTACTGAGGAACAGTTACAACTACTCGGAAAGCTGGGCATTTTTCTTCTAGATTTCTAAAATTCCTATAATGATAATTACATTTAATTATCATATTCATACTATTTTAGTACAGAAATTACATAGATTTATAACTAAAAGCAGTTGAGAAAATAATTAAACAAAACAAGAAATGGAATTAAGGAAAACAAAGGTGAGCATATACTTTATAAACAATATGTAAAAGCATTTTATACCACTAGAAGTTTATTTTATTCCTGGCTATTAGTGGCCCCAGTATGGCATTACTGTGTAATAGTCTATTCATCATCCTCATAGAAGACCCCCATTTCATACTAAAAATTGCTTTAAAACAATTTTATTCCATCCTTAGTGTAAAAAATCTACTCATAATAATGTGAACAATACTTTATATGTTAATATTATCATATTATTATTAATCATAATATTACTGTGTATATGGAGTTCTGATTAAGTTAGTTGTAATGGTCAAAAATTTAATAGCAGAAACATACCTTAAAATTAGCAATTGAACACTGTATGATGTTTTCATTTTAATATCTAAGTTATGGTGAAATAACTTGTTTGATAGACCTTATCATTAAACTCAGGTTTGTTTTTGTAACTTTGTTAATGCTATTTCTTTTCAAAACCTACTGATATATCTTAATAGTAGCATGATTTCAAGAAAAAAAAGCATTAAATGAGACAGCTATAAGCCTTTTTCACATTGCTTGTGTTTTGTAGAACTCATTCTTAAACTCATCTGAGCATATAGGTCAGAGCAAGGGGACATGAATTTTCTCATGAAAAACACTATGCAGACATATGTAAGATTTGTTATCTAAACAGTATATGAAACTGAGAATGCATTGGTTCTGCAGTTTCACTTTCTTTTATTTGTGTTCTCACAATAGGGTATTTATTTGCAATCATGAATGCTACTTCCTGAATCATACATTGTTGGCTCCAGCTAGGCCCCAGACGCAATAGTATTATTAGAGCCAAACTGAGGCATAAAAAACAGGAAATACAGTTAAGATTTTCTGATATTTAGCACAAAGAGTCAGTGAGCCAGAAAGCCTTGTGGATTAAGATTATCCTGCTTTTCAGTTGAATGATACATCCCTTAATGATCTGAAGTTTTTGATCATATATACCTCTCATGGTCCTTCTGAATCCTGTCCTGCCTCTTTCCCGTCTTCACCCAGAAGGCCCTGTTTCTTTTGAAGAGCATTGTCAAAACGTTTACTTATATTGATTGCATCAGCCACATTTTGCATGAAACACAAATGCCACGAGGCGTCACAGAGAGGCTGAGAGATCTCTGGTGTACTAAATAGAAAGGGTTTCTGGAGTTCTGACCCAGCAGCAGAGACAGTGCCTTGTCAGTCAGCAGGCATTGTAAGTAACTCCACGTTGCATTTGTAATGTCACAAGAGCATTGTGCTTGTCATGTGAAATTATTAGTGACACTTGATGAGAAACTTGAAGTGGTGAAATGATTGAAAGCACACCTGTGATCATATTATCAATAAAAATTAAAATTGCCTGTCTCAACTGACTTTTTCTGCAGTCATGTACTGTGCACCATTTCCATGGTAATGAAACATTCATGCCTCTTATGCTAGCTTTAGATAATGTATTCCCCTCAGGTGTATGTTTTTTATCATCTTCCATTTTACCATATGAATACTGACGTTGTAGGTGATTGCAGATGTGCCATAATGCTTCACTTCCACTAATAGTCTCTTCCTTCCCACTCCTGTTACTCAGGTATTTATAGCTCTGTCACAAAGCCATTGATTGAATGGTGTAGATGTCAGTATAATCAGTTTCTTTGAAAAGACTTAGCAGATGAATTGGTACCAACAAACATAATATGAAAGGTTTATCTAATATAGAACATCCATTCCTAGACTTCAATTCTTTATAACTAATGTATTTTTATTGACGATGCAACTTAAATGTGCTTTTTCAGAATGTTTATTTATATGTTAGTAGGAAGACTAAATATTTAAAATATCCAATACTTTATGATAGATACCTTTTTATTTTTAAAAACATGTTGATTAAACTCACCATTGATGACCCTGTTCTGACTGCCCTGAATCACCTCCTTGTCCTCTGTATGCCGTTGTACATCTTCTATGAGGATCTGTTCCATGATCATTCTAGAGAGAGGGGTGAGGCTGACAAGCCAGGAGTTCCCATGGTCCTGCTTTCAACCTTTTCAAAAGATAAGTGCAATATTTCCCCTTCTGCAATCATCTGATACTTCACCAGACTGTCATGCTTTTAAAATATCATGGAGCCTATCTTGTCAATTATATGAACCAATTCCCTTAGGTATCTGGGATGCATTTCATATGTTCCCTTAGACTGATAAACTTCCAGGTTCCTCAGATAGTCATGAACCTGAACTTTACTTATAATGGGATGGCTTTAGGTGTCCCCGTCCTTGGCTTGTGGTCAACCTACTTGAGTGGTGTGGGAAGAGACATTAGCTTCTGTAAGCTGCCATTGAAGACTGAGGCGAAATAGGTTGTGATTACCTCAGCTTTTTCATCCATTTTGACTCACTGGCTAGCCTTTTTCAATCTTTTTCTGGCTGACATACCTGTAGAAATCTTTCTTGTTATTCTTTGGTTCCCTTATCAATTTCAGCTTCAGATTTGCCTTGGCCTTACATAGCCAGACTGAGTCCCTATACTCTTCCCAGGATGCCTGTTCATTATTTCACTGTGCATTCACTTCTTGCCTGCTAGTTTGACCAGAAGTTCCTTTCTCACAACCATGCCAGCCTCCTTGCTTTCTTGTCCAAGTTTTTGTTCCTGTGCATAGCTAATTTTGTGTTCTAGCTGCTTCTTTGTAACTGAGGGTAGTTTTCCAGAGTGGTCCTATTGACTAAGTCCTTGAAGAGCTGGTATTTTGCTTTCCTGATGTTCAGGACATTTATTTTATTCTTCACCTGACATATGTCACTCAGGATTTGCAAAGTCCACTGATGCATGATCACTTCAGCTCAAACTGCCTCCAGTCTTGACATCCCCAATGAACTTGTACATTGGTGATCGATAGATCCAGTATTGTGTCCCTTCTGGTTGGCATGTTTACTATCTGGCTTAAGAATTTATCCTCCATGCATTCTGGGAGTCTCCTAGATTTCCTTCTCCCACCATGCTATTTTCCCAACAGATGTCATGGTAGTTGAAGTCCCCGTGCAGGATGATGGCCTGTGAGCTGGATTAAGAAGGCTTTGTCAATAGGTTCCGGGTGTAGAGGGCACCCCCTCCAGCTATCCTCTCACCCCTGTCCCTTCTGAATGCCTGTAGCTTTTGATAGTTGTACGGCAAGCATGAGATTTATCCCACCAAGGTCATAATTTTCTGGTGGCTCCAAGCTCCTCCTGTTTGTTGCCTGTGTTGCATGTATTGGTGTAAAGGCATCTCAGCTGGGCTGAGACATGTTGTCTTCTTAGAGGAACATCCCTTAATTCCTTTGAGATATTTCCATGGTATTTCCCTGTTGGCTTCTGTTACCTCAGGACCCTTTCCTCATCTTCGTAAGATTTGAAGCGTGGTCCAGTGTGACTAGCACATCTCAGAGTCATCAGCAAGGCGCCCTCACTAGCACTCTGTTCCTCTAATCTTGGTCAGTCATTCCACAACTTTCCAAGAGCTACATTATTTCCTCCCACATCACACCTGCTTTAAAACCACAAAGCCATATATTAATAGACAAGGCCTGTCTTTTTTCCCAATGTCACTGCCTGCAACTCTTTCGATCTACTCCTTTCAGCCTGGAAGGGTGAGGATGCAGGACACTCACATCTCAGGACTTTTCTGGTGTCTGGTCCTGCCAGACCATGGTTTCACCACTCTGTCTCATCTTTGGAGTCTGTGGCATTTCATAACCTTTCTACCTACTCTCTCTAGTCTGTCACCAGGCAGACCAGATTAACCACCTGGTCACACAGTTGTTGTGTCTACTACTGCTCCATGCCAGCACCAGGCTCTGGCACTCCCTATAGGCCTGGAGCCTGCAAAACTCTATGTTTTTATGGGCGCTTCTTTTGCGTCACCCCATCTTTACTCGTGAGTGCTGAGGATAGGATTAGCCATCAAGTGGAAAACATTACTGTGTTTCTTCCGGGAGTGTGGTGACCACCAACTGAGATTATCTCCAGTGCTGGTGGTGAGTGTGCCCTTGCTGTGCAAACTGCCACAAGAACACACTGCCACATCATGCCCTGTTTGCCCACTCTCCTCACTGTGCTCCTGCTCACTCAAACTCACCAGAGGCTACTTTTGAATCAGTACAGGATCTGCTCTTGCTTCTGTCCTGGCTTGTGCAGAAGAGTCACAACTGCCTCTCCTCAGGCCTCTAGTGCTTTCCACTCAAAAGTCTTGAGTGCCTCTCTCATCACTAATTTCGAGGTCTTGCTGCTGCCAGAACTCTCCCTGCAGTGTGATCTTTGGCTCCAGATCATGTCTGCCTGAGCAATTCACCTCAAGTCTTTACTGAAATGTGTTTAATACTGCAAACTAATAAAAGAAAAAATTTTTGATGCATGCAAATAGTCATAGTCTTGCAGTAAAACTGACTGAGATATATTTAATAGTGTCCTGTTTAATAGATTCATATTTCTTTCAGGACAGGTGTAGCTGTGCTATGAGGTTTGAGAAAGACAGAGAAATTCATATATGTGAGTCTGAATTTTAACTGTTCATTTTTCAGATATCAAGCATGTCTTCTAAACTTGCTAAACTCTTTAAACTAGAGGAATTTAATTCTTACAAGACAAAGTTATTAGTTGCTCTGATGTTTTCCTTGGCAATTTTTTTCTTCAATAATCTTTAGGCTGTAAAAATGTTGATAATTTGTAATAAAGATTGCTGGCCAAAATATGTTTCATCATCATTAAACTTCCCTCTAATTTTTTTTTTCCATCAACTTTTTTCCTCTTCTTACAAATGCCAAGTGGTTCCATAAGAGAATTTTATGGCCTCCAAATATCACATTTTTATAAGCTTGTAAACTTCATCTTACTGTAAAAAAAATTAATTTAGTGAGTAATATATTCTGAGTCAAAAATAACTTATTTGAAATTAGTATGCAATACCTAATACTATAAGGTATAACAGGGGAACTTAACAGGACATTAACTGCTGAAAGTTTAAGTCAAAGATTACTGAATAGTCACTAGACCCACCATTGATGACCAATCCTTGGTCCTCTGTCTTTATAAAATCATGGACAATAAATACTATTTTTTTAAAATTCACACATCTCAGTTAATAATACCAAAATTTTCAAATTAAATTATGATAGCTCAACAGAATTCTAACTTTTAATGAGACTATGTAGAGAATGTTCAACTTCATATTTTATGAGAATACGTGCAGCACTCTTTATCATGAACATGGTGTTAAAAATCTAAAATGCCAAAACTCAGGGGGGTTTGAGCATGTTTGAGAAATTCAACGAAAGGAAAAAGATAAAATCTAATAAAGTCATAAGGAAGAATCTAAATCTTTATGGGAAAAGGGAAAAAATAAAATAGAACAATAATAATAAAGCCTATAAAACAAATCAGGACTAATTCAACAGAAAACAAGATTCCACTAAGTATTTTCTATTAATGGGACAAAGAGTAGGAAGCAAGTTTCTTTTATCATTAATATAAACAGATGAAAATTAATTTCTTTTAGAATTTATGCATTATATGGGAGAAAAGAAATTGCTCCATTCAAATTTTTGCTCTTTCCCTAATTTTTGGTTAGTGCTTCCTTGAAATCAAAGACTAGCTACTCGATATTTTTCATTTTTATTTGCCCGTAACTTTAATTCACAGTGTAACAAACTGATCCTAGGAAAACTAAGTCTTCTTTTGAAAGAGACACCATTTCCTCTTAAGTACAAATAAATAAAAATGGAAATTATTTTCTGCTGGTCTCATTTGGAGCCTTCCAAATCAAACTTTTCTCTTTGTTCAGTTAGTACACTTGTAATATGTTGCATGCACAAACATTTAAGTCAGCAGGTCATATTTCCAGTGTTGTTTTACATAAAGGAAATGTAAGGGGGTTCAGAAGGGTACTGGAGTTACACTGATAAATATCTCTGGAAACGTTTCACTTTTGAGCCATCTCAAGGATCCTCTGATTCAATCTTCAGTTTTTCACTAACCTTACCACTTCTTTTCTTATCCACGCTTCTACAGGGCCCAAAAATGTTATCAATTTTTATGTTTATGTTTTTATTCACTACTAGAGCAGTGAATATTGAGTGAGATGCTATCGTAGTTTGACACTGGCCAAATGTCAGGCATCCACGACAGTTGCTCACTCACTGTTCCCTGCTACAGCTGGGCAGGGGAGGGAAAAATGGAAAAAAAATTGACGAAGCCTTCATGAATGAGATAAGGATGGGGAGAAATATTTCAAGGGCAAAG
>VXBB01005770.1:24323-34645 GCA_013399915.1 Illadopsis cleaveri
CCGGGTCTCCCACTGGATCAAAGCCTCCTCCCCCAGACATCCACCTATTCCAGCGTGGGCATCTCTCCCACAGGCTGTGGAGGGATCTCTGCATCCCCCATGGATCCCTACAGGCTGTGGGGGGATCTCTGCATCCCCCATGGCTCCCCAGGGGCTGCAGGGGCACAGCTGCTTCACCATGGTCTCACCACAGCCTGCAGAGGAATCTCAGCTCTGGTGCCTGGAGCATCTCCTGCCCTCCTTCTCCACTGACCTTGGTGTCATGTTGTTTCCCTTGCCTGGTCTCACCTNTTTCACTAACCTTACCACTTCTTTTCTTATCCACGCTTCTACAGGGCCCAAAAATGTTATCAATTTTTATGTTTATGTTTTTATTCACTACTAGAGCAGTGAATATTGAGTGAGATGCTATCGTAGTTTGACACTGGCCAAATGTCAGGCATCCACGACAGTTGCTCACTCACTGTTCCCTGCTACAGCTGGGCAGGGGAGGGAAAAATGGAAAAAAAATTGACGAAGCCTTCATGAATGAGATAAGGATGGGGAGAAATATTTCAAGGGCAAAGNCGTTACCAGCCTCTCTCATTGGCCCAGCTTTCGCCAGAGGCATATCCACCTTCAGAGCCTCAGGGATTGGCTCTGCCGGACATGGTGGAAAGCCTCAGCAGTTTCCCACAGGAGCCATCATTGTGGCCTCTGCTACCAAAAACAAGGTCGTGTCAAACCAATACAGATGCTGATTCCCATGTCATCCAGTTTCAGTTTAACAATGCAGGGCCTCTCCTTTTTGTTCAGGTTTTCTCTTTTATGTGCCTCTTCCTTGAATTTTGGGTGATCGTTTTTGTGCTGACCACTTTCACCTCCTGCTTTTCCTTATATTACAGAGGCCCTGTGCACTCTCTCCAGGACATTCCAGCTTTCATCCTGAGAGAATGTGAAAGATCTCCCTTATGACAAGATACTTTTTCTCTCTTAAATTAAACTTTTTTTTTCCAAAATCCTGGTACTTATATTTGCCGTTTCTTCTCTTCAACACTAAAGAGAGACATCTGCATTCATTCCCTGTCCTGCTTAAAATCCTTATGATTAATTTATAAGAAATGTACATCAGTCTTTTCTCCCTCACTGCCACACACAGTCCCTCTCTGGGTCTTGTTTTCTAAAGAATAACACTACAGAAGTCATCTAATACAGTCCCATGGCCCAGTCATAGTCAAAAAACTGTTAGGTACATTTTTTGGTTTGCATCATTAGGTGTTGTGTACACATTTTCTTCTGTCTCCATCATGTTTACCATCTTTTCTTGTGCTTATGGTTCCTTTCTAATTAACAGCAGAAATTAGGCCAACACTGCCCCATATTATTAGAAGAAACTTCTGACTTCTTTGAAGCACTGTAGTTAAAGAATCCATGCTCTCTTGTGCACTGTACCTATCTTCCTTAGTACGCAGCTGAAATCTTTTCTGGGTCATAAGTTTCAGGAACTGCAGCTCAATGTTTTGGCTCATACTTAGTGTTCATTATATGACTCTAGATTAAATATAATAATGTCCTTTAACATTTTCCCAGGTTACAGAGACGAAAGTTACTAATAACAGCCAGAGATAATAGGGCAGACCTGTTGATGATTTAGTAAAGGAAATAGCAAATTTTCTCTTGAAGGAGAGAAAATGTTTAACAATTGCATTTCCTATTCTCATGTGCTGTTCTTCTCACTATTGTTGCTGCAACGGTGTTCTTGAAATTGAATTTTCTGTCTGTGTTATTAAGTGTTCCTGTCCAGCTGTGAGATATATCTGCAGCTGGTGGAAATGGATCAAAACTAAAATTGTGAAGCGTCATGCCACAATGAACATCTACTTCAGTTTTGTCTGAAGTAGACAGGGAAATACAAAAAGTTTAAATGTAGAAATCCTTCATGTAATCCTTTACTTTTATCCTTAAATGTAGAAATGCTTTTTGTTTTAATAGGGAAAGAATATGTTCTTACTTCATAAACAGTCTCAAAAAGTTGTTTGTGGTTGATTCTCCTGATACTGTGTTGCAAATTTATTTCAATCTGCAGCAATGCATTTTTATCTCCTAAAATTCAGCCAAACAAGCAGCAAAATCACATGTAATTCTCTATTCAGAAAAGTAACAAATCAGTTATGTTATTTGGTCACTCTATATGTCATATAGCAAACTTATTTTAATGAATTTTCCAAGATGGTGAGCTGTAATAAATTAATATTTTATGTAATAATTATGCATTATTTCCCCTACTGAAGACACAAGCCTGATATCACAGATAACCGTTATCACTAGTTAAGACATATGTAAATACTCATTTCTATTTAGAAAGCTAGCACATTTGCTCTGCAGTCAAACTTGGTAAAGAACATCCATGAAATTTTAAAAAAGTTCATGTTCTTCACTGTTTTCCTATTTAAATTTCACATTAAGGTTTTTTTGGTGTTTTTTTTTTTTTTGTTTTTGTTTTTGTTTTTGGTTTTTTTTTTTTTCTTTTGTTGGATAATTTTTTTCTTCAAAGTTACAACAATTTGTGGGGGTTCACCATCTTGATAAGAATTTTTGGTTCTCATCCCATAATTATTTTTTCTGTATTTTCAAAACAAAATTAATCAAAAAGATATTTTATGTCTAAACATTAAAGTTCATGTAACATGTACATGACCACTTGTGACATCTATTATATCAAGACATGCTTTTTCAGTTTATCAACTTGCATATATTTAATTTCTGAAAACTCCTTGTCATTAGTTATTCTATTTGGGTTGAAGTGTGTCACATTAAAAAAGTGTTAGATATACTTTGATATTCCAGATTTTCTATTACTTTGCTGTGGTAAACAGTATCACTTTTTTTTTTGCTATCATGAGTTGTGTATAACATGATAAATCAGGGAACAAGAAGTCACAAACAGGAAAGAGGACTATTTCCAGAACACTTTGGGTGTTTTTAATAAGTTTTTTGCATCTTCTTCTTTTAATCATCATATATTCCTTTATGTCTGTAAAATGTAGGCACCAAATGTGTTACAGGAAGAAATTTTGTGGACATATGTATAACTTTTCAGTTGCAATGATTTTAATTAAAATAAAATGGAGCAGGAAAATAATATATAGATTAGAAAAGAGAAAACAATAAAAAANAAATGCTTTTTTACCCAAATAAAGAATATATTCTCTTGGGAGTGTCCAAGGTTTTTTAAGTATGTAGAAAATTCATAAAACTATTATGAAGTTCCAATGGTGCTGATGTAGCAAGTCACTGTTCCTGAATGTTATTCAGCAAACTAAACACATACATTGACCGAAATTTGTGGAAGTTGTCCACTTAAAAGTCCTGATGTAATAAAATCTAGTTTCTAGTTTTATCCTACACAAAGTATTTGTTTAATTTATTGTGTGCAATAATCCTATTCAGTTTCAAAAAAAAAAAATTTAAAAATCTTACCTTGCTGAAGAATTCAAGGATGGAACTACTGCTGCTACTATCATTTGGAACTACTATCCTTTGGCAGAGACAGTAATATTGTGGATCCAATGATACGGGAATCTGACTACAACGTGATCTAAAATGGTTCTATATTAATCAAAATATATATAAATGTGATTTTTGAAGACACTATATGATCTAAGGGTCTTGCAGGGACTTCACGGGGAAAAAGTTCAATTCTTAGATTTCCTAGAGCAAAGCAAAAGCATCTGCACCCATTAAAATGTGGGACTGAGTCTTGACATCAACAGAGAAAAAATCTGGAAAAAATTACTTCTGTATTGAAAGAAGAAGAGATGATTGGGTTATTTTATCACCAGATTGAGTTTAAGCATGTGACCCCTGCCTAGAACTTCTGAAAATGTTTGAGGGTTAGAAAGTCCTAGAAGGAAAACATTCCTGATTAAACGGTGTACAAAGAAGGCTCAGATGTTTTGTCACAAGTTTACGTATTTTTAGTACATTCTAAAATGTATTATTTATATCATATATGTAAAATAAAGCTCCACAAGCTTTGAAAAAAGTCTGCTAAGGTTTCCTGTAAAACCCAAATTTGAACTGGTTCAGTGTGTGTAAATCATTTGTCATGGGCAGCACTCAGTTACATAGTGATGTCTTTTAATCACACTTGTCACAAAGGATGATTAATTCTGTATTTCTTATCTTTTGGCTAACAATACAAAACACTTACAGTGTAAATTGCAGAAATGTGAGCCATCTATCTGACAAATGCGTTTAGTGACAGCTCTGCTCTGAACCTATACAGAGCTATAAAGCTCTATGATGAAAAAATAAACCCATGGCCATCAAAAATCAATCACTCAAAATTAGCTGATTCTTTATAATTTTGCCTATAAGCTCTCAGCCTCACTTTCCCTACATGACATTTACATTGCCTCCTCTCATTAGATTACTCTGAAGATCTGCTACTTAATATTCATAAAGATCTAGGATCTTACAAAAAAAAAAAACCAACCAGAAAACCTCAGAAAATTCCATAGGAGAGTTAATCATTCTGCCTTCACAGAAAAATTTGAATAATTTTTAGTAACAAAGGGCATTGAATAATATGCTGGAAAATACTGAATAATTGCTCAGGTTGATAACAGCCTGATAACAGCCAGGTACAATTAGTTGTGAGCCTGTTCATCCCTGAATATACTTTTAGAAAAATAAACAAGCTTCTGAATATCTGGGTAAAAGGTATTTTTTTATTTATTCTCCAATGACAGAGTTAGTTTAAAAAGGATAGTTTGTCTCATGCAAAGCTTACTTTAAAATAAATACATAATGGCATTATTAAATTTGGTTCCCTAATTTTGCAACATTCTTGTTTCATGAAGTAAAATTTTCAATGCAATATTTTCATAGAAATGTTCCTATAAAAAGACTAGTGAGTTATACAAGATAAGTCTACCTCACTATTAATTAGTGATGTATCCAAGTTTTTCTTCCACCTTTCTAAAAATTTATTTCAATTTTCTAAGAATTTTATGTACCTGCCACAGTGAAAAATCTGATATTTACAGAAGAGCAGCTTGAACTAGTAATTTTTTAATTACCTTTTTTATTATTTCTGCATTTATTCTATACTTCATTAATGTATGCTTCAAATGAACATGAATACTAGGACTGAAAAAAATCTTTGGTATTTTGTTTTAAAACAAAAGTGACTACATAGCTGTAAACATCAGGGGTGTGTCTGCTCATCAGCAAAATAAGAAACAACTCCTTCTTGCAGCGTTTTTTCATTAATAATGATTCCAGCTTTCATAAGATTCCTCATGCTTTATGAGGAATAATATTATATAACACTATAAGCCAGCCAGATTTCCAAAACAGTGTTATCCGAAATGATGTAACAGTATTAAAGTAATTTATTTTTATACATTATGAAAGATGTGTTATAACTAAAAAATACTAGTAAAAAAATTTATAAGTAGTTATGTAGCATTACCTGTACTAAAGAAAGTTTGTATCTGGAGTATTCAGGAAAAAAAAATCCCATAATTTTTGTTTTAGAGAAAGTCTGACGGAGAAAGACTTAGATGAAAACAATTAACATATCGACAGACCTCTTGGGAAATTCTATCATGGAACAGTTTACTAAGGAATGGGGCATACTGTATCACAAACAAGCCTTTCAACCAAGACCAGAGGAGTTTATAAAATAAATTTCTATGGCTTAATTGGAAGACAATAGCTTGATACAGGAAATAATGAATCAAATTCTTTGGGGCTATGTAGAAGTTCAGACAAGATGATTAGAAAGGTTCCCTAGGGCTGAGAAGTTTTTGAACCATTTCTCAAAGCATAGAGCTTTGAGTTCACTGTGTGTTTCAGCAAAATATTTTCTAATAAGTTGTAGAGTAGATTTTGCAAGAGTGCTTAAGTCTGCTTTGACACTACTCCCATGGAGGCAACCTGATGCTCAGTGAAGCAGCATTAAGTTCCTACTGAGTGCTCCTGAGAATTCTACCTTGAAGGAGAATAATGAACATTTGAATAGTTAATTTCAGAAGTTAGTTGTCATTTCTATGCTACTTTTAAACTTATGCTATGGTGATTTTGAGGATTTAAATTTTATTTGCATGATAGCATTATAAAAAATAACAAAATATTTTCATGTTGGAGAAAACTTCCCTGGTGATCGTCTCTTACTGATCTGATGTGACCACCAGAGACTGACGATTAATAGAAGGATAAACTGGAATAGGAAAAAAATAGTCACCATGTAAGTTTACCAATGTTTAGCTGCACTTTTTCTTTCTAATCAAAATAACTTAGCCTTTTGAAAGAGCAATCCCCTTAGAATCACTAGAAGGAAAACACCACACCTACCAAAATGTTTTGAGATGATGAATGCGTTACACTTCCTTCTAGGATAAACATTTAAAAGAAGATAAGGGGAATATATCTACAAATATTGTTATAAACTTAATTCAGATTATCATCTCATCCAGCCTTTGTTATATGCCTCTTTCCAAGAACAGTATCTTGTTTTTACCAATTCTAAGATTTTGCTTTTTTAAAGTGTTGGCTCCACTAGGACTTTAAAAAAAAGTAAAAATATACAATTGTATATATAAAGTCCATATTTTATGCATGCTTACTTTTCCCATTGATGCATCTTTCATATTTCTCTAAATAATGAGTAAGAAGCTGTGAAATATTGGTTGCATGGTGCAGTGTTTTCTGTATCGTTGGGATTTTGGGGTCTTGTTGTTTGTGATTTTAGGTTTTTGTTTATTTTTTTGCATTGTTTTTCTCTGGATTTTAGTTCACTGTAAATTCCTATACATAATCCCTATACCTACAAGTTTAAAAATTCATCTGTAAGTTGCAAGCCTCAGGTCTATGCAATAACCTCCTATATATTAACATGACTACATGGCTGGTCTATACATAATAGAATGGTTAATCTTCTCTGCAACTGTTCTTTTTACAGTTTGAATTAAAGGTATTTATTTATAATCATGTTATCTGGTTTTTGAACAACCTGTTTCAGCTCACTGGGGTTTTAACAGTATTCAGAATACATATATACTCATGAAAGGTTATTAAAATTTAGCTGAAAATATCTTGAGTGTTTCTTCACATTTATTGCAAGGTTAAATCAGACGTTTCGTGAGAGTGTGTGAAGGGAAAACTTACACAGCAACTAACAGATCCTTATCTATCTATCATTTATTGGATTGTAGTCTGAATTCAAGTGTGTTTCTGGTGCTATCTAAATCAGATTGCCAAACTTGTGGGAGGCCTAAAAGATTTTGGAAACAATTCTAATAATACCACTCTAAATAACAGTAGACATTGAACTTCAGAGTGTTTTGTCCCAACAAAACTGTATCTCTTTTGGCAGAATTGATGCTGTTATCTTATTTATCTGTGAGAATGAACTTCTGAGTGTCAGAGGTAACTATAAATCACAAGATTTTGGCACCTGTAAACATTTTCCTTCCAGGCTACCAAAGAGCTTAACCCAGCTCCCCAAAAAAATGACTTGGTTATTAAAATGTTACAAAGTTGCATAGGAACCAGAGGCAGCGTAAATAGAAAACAAAAGACCATAAACATGTTTACCCCGAACTAAAACCTGGATTTTTCAGAGTTTTTCAAGTAGTATGTATCCTATTACTTGCTTTGTGAAAGGCAAGAGGTTTCCAGCCCCTGGTTTCCTTTATTCAACTGAATTCCAGAAAGCAGCACCAACATGCATGGCTCTGCAAAGCAGTGTCAACCAATTGCCACAGGAAGATATGGGCAAGGCAGGGCAGATGGCAATACATATGGCCGAGGCCAGCTGAGCTGGTCCATAGTGGTGACCAGGATCACTGGCAGCCTCATAGCCCTGTGGCATGTCCACAGTGACAGGGCAGGTCACGCCCCTGGATCAGCGTCAAATTCTGGATAAGCAGTGATAAGACTAGGCACAAACACAGATGGACAGAGGACCCTCCCTCTAGCTGGGACCAAGCAGAGGAACCTCCCCTCAAAAGCAATTCCCAGTCTAGGACTAGAGGAACAAGGGATCAGCACAGCTTCTTAGCAGTTTTTTTTCAAAGAGCTCTTTTCAAGGCTTAACATCTGAATTATTATTTAAACTGGCCCTGGGCCAAGGCTTACAAACCCTTGGATTAAAAAGGCACTCAGGGACCTGATACTGAGTTTACTGTTTATCAGCACCTTCCTTTGGTACAGCAGTTGGCAGTGCTTTCCAGTTCTACCTGCTTTTTATACCTACCTCTGGTGACATTTAAAATCTTGTCATTGGTAAAATTTCTTATGAGACATGAACTTATTGTGAGTTAAGACTTGCTGATAAAAAATTTAATAATATAGGTATAATAACAGTCCAAAGAAGGACAATAAAACTGGTGAAGGGGCTGGAGCAGCATTCTTATGAGTAATGCCTGAGGGATCCTAGAGAAAAAGAGGCTGCCATTATTATCTCTACAACTACCTGAAACAAGATAGCAGCAAGGTAGAGGGTCAGTCTCTTTCCCCAGGTAACAAAAGACAGGATAAGAAATGGCCTCTAATTGTGCCAGAGGAAGTTTAGATTAATTATTAGGAAACAAATCTTCCCAAAAAAATGTGGAACAGGCTGCCCAGGGAAGCTGTGGAGTCACCACCTCCGGATGTGTTGAAAAATCATGCAGATATGGCACTTCAGGACACAGTGGTGAACATGCTGGTGATGCTAAGTTGATAGTTGGACTTGATGATCTTAAAGGACTTTCCAACCTGAATTATTCTATAGTTCTATGATTCTATGGATTAAAACTCAATTATTGGTCTGGCTAAGTAACACTTACACAATTTTCATATTAATGTGCTTTTCAAATTTTGTTGCTCAATTTTTGTTTAAATTCACATAGAAATGTCTCATTAGTAATATAATTTAAATTGCTCTATCAGTAGCCTTTCCAGTTTTTTTCCAAAGCTCCTCAGGACTTGTCCAGCCACTGCACATACAGAGCTGGACTTCTAACCCATTCAACATCAGTCATTTGGCCTCTGCATCCTTGCCAAATCAGTGCAAAGAAACTTGGGCCACAGCAAGATTAACCACGTCCTGGGACTCTTGATTATTAAGACATTTACAGGACTATCATGTCTTCCAGTTTTGTCTCTTACATTGTATCAAGATGCAAGAAAAATAAGACCCATCAACCTAGTTTAAATTGACATGAAAATTTTCTCTGTTTTAAAGTTCCTGACAATGCTTCTTTGAAATGCTGCTTAGTTTTTACTTAGAATCATAGCAAGGCTCTAGTTGGAAGAGATCCTTAACCATCATCTAGTCCAACCATCCTGCCATGGGCAGGGACAACTTTCATTAAACCAGATTGCTCAAAACACCACCCAATCTGGCCCTGAACTCTTCCAGGGATGGAGAGTCCACAGTGTCTCTGGGAGACCTGTTCCAGCACTTTACAATTCTCATGGTGAAGAATTCTTTCCTTATTGCTAACCTACATCTAACGTCTTTCTGTTTAAAGTCATTCGTCCTTTTCCTAAAAGTACATGCCCTTGTAAAAAGTTCCTCTCCATCTTTTTATGTAGGCTCCTTTGAGTACTAGAAGGCTCTAGTAAGGTCTCCCCAGAACTTTCTGTTCCTCAGACTGTTCCAGCCCTTTGATCATCTTTGTTGCCCTCCCCTAGATCTTCTGCAACAACTCCATGTCCTTCTTGTGTTGGGCTTCTCTGGAGCTGGAGACAGTACTTCTGGTGGAGGTCTCACAAGATCAGAGTAGAAGGAAAGAATCACCTCTGTGATCAGCTGGCCACACTTCTTTTGATGCAGCCCAGGATTCTTCTGGTTTTCTGGTCTTTAAACACATATTACGTTGAGCTTCCCATCAATCAACAGTCCTGAGTCCTTCTCTTTAGGAAGAACTCAATCAATTTAGCTCTCAATCCCTTCCTTTACCAGCCTGTATTTGTGTTTAGTATTGCCCAGGCTTAAGTGCAGGACCTTCCACTTAGCATTTTTGAGATTCCTGTGGTTCCCATAGGCCGTTCTCAAGCCTCTCAATCCCTCTGAATGGCATCCCTTCCCNTGTCTCTGGGAGACCTGTTCCAGCACTTTACAATTCTCATGGTGAAGAATTCTTTCCTTATTGCTAACCTACATCTAACGTCTTTCTGTTTAAAGTCATTCGTCCTTTTCCTAAAAGTACATGCCCTTGTAAAAAGTTCCTCTCCATCTTTTTATGTAGGCTCCTTTGAGTACTAGAAGGCTCTAGTAAGGTCTCCCCAGAACTTTCTGTTCCTCAGACTGTTCCAGCCCTTTGATCATCTTTGTTGCCCTCCCC
>VXBB01005792.1:18364-30523 GCA_013399915.1 Illadopsis cleaveri
GGTCTGGAGGTGAAGGTCCCCTGCCACCTAATAAACTCCTTCCCAGTTTTACCCTCAAGAGAGTCCCGTCTCTCCTTTACTCCTCGCCTTTGCAAAGCAGCAGAGAACTGCCGGTAGCAGAAGACCCCACACATCGGGTCTTGTCGAGTGTGCTGGAGCTAGCCGCGTGGGGACGCACCACGACGGAGTGGTGCCCAACGTGGGGCTGCCGTGCTTTCCTCCTTGCCGAAGAAGCGTGGGAGCCAATGCGGAGGTCCGACTCGCCGGACCCCGTGCCCGAGGATTTCTGCGAGACCGATGCTGAGCTGTGGTCCAGATCCATTGGCGCTCCATGTGCCGCCAGTCGGAGAAGCCCTTGGGTAGGGTGCGCTCCCGGTGGACGAAGAGGGCAGCTCTTGTCACCCCGGGAGTCCTCTTCAGCGAAGTTGTCACTGACACGCCATTTTGCCAACCCGTCTGCCAGAGCAGGGTGAGTGGGGTGTTACGGGGAACCCCCTTACCCTTGGAGACACTGTCTCGTGGTGGCAGCACCTCTGTAGACGAGGGCATGCTGCGCCACTTCCCCATGAGGACAGTTTTGCACAACCCCTGGGGGGGGGCATCCGTTTTTCCTTTCCCCTGGGTCGGTGGGAGCTTCAGCGGGGATTTTTAGTTTCTTCTGTTGTCTTATTGGCTTTGTGTTTGCGGAGTGGTGTTCCGTCACTGGTTCTGTTTTCCTTTTGTGCGGTGCCCCTGGGTGCGAGGTGTGTAGCCTGACCGCGTTCTGAGCGTGCTGTGTCTTTGTTTGCGTTTCTTTTTCTTTTCTCGGCTACATCGTGTGGGGCAGTAGCATTGTCACCAAGCCATGGGTGCTAGGCTCTCTACTGCCCAGAGAGATGTTTTGTTTCAAGTTCAAGGGCTTTTGGTTGGTTCTAGTTTAAAGTTCTCCAAAGGAGAGCTTAAGAGGTTTGTGAGGTACCTCTTCCTCCACTCCCAAAAACAACCCCTGATCTCGTCGGCAGCATGCCTTTTTGGAGCACAGTCTGCACCTTTGAGAATTTGGCCATATCAGGGGACCCAAAGACGGCAAAATTTTTGTTTGGGTCGCAGCAAGTAAAAGCTGCTCTTTTGAAAATAAAGGGAGTGGAGAAAGGGTTACCGCGCCGTTCGCACAGTTGTTCCCCCAGCTGTCGTCCCGTTCCTCGTCCTCCCCAATCACCTCTTCCCCGGCAGGGAATCCTCAAGGGAGCGGCAGCACCCTCTGTGCCTGCCAGCCCCGGCTCCCTGAGGACCTCCAAAACCCCCTGCCCGGACAGTCTTGGCTGCACTGCCGGGGACTCCTGTGGCGGCCCTAGCCAGGCACCCCAGGAGCCCTCCCCTCCCTGTTTTTCCCCCGCTTGTAAATCCAAAGTTAGGTTTTCATTTGCTGAGGGTGAGCCACAAAATGGTGCCCTCACCCCCAGTTCACAAGATGGCAGCCGCCGCATGGTGCGTTCGTCTTCTTGGAGTTGTTTCCCGCCAAATCCCCTTCCCCTTCCCCTAATCCCTCTCTTTGAGCAGGCAAGGCTTAGCCATCAGCTCCACCACCAAAATGCACCGGGTCTGGTCTGGGAATTCAACCTTACCCGGGATCAGGCCAAGGCCATTGTGGCTTCGTGTCCCACGTGCCAGCGGAATGCTGTTCCCCCTATGCNTCCTTTGACACCATGAACCCGCCAGTGACGAGGCACTTTTGTGGGAGCACACAGTTAGCGCCTCATGAAAGGCCAGAGGTCCTCAAGGATCCAGAGACTTTGAGGACAGAGGGCCCTCACGATTTAATTACCTGGGGGCACGGGTATGCCTGCGTCTCCACTGGCACCAGTTTGCGGTGGGTCCCCTCCCGCAACATGAGACCCCATGTCCCCAAACCCTCTAGGGAAGACCAGGTGCCGCAGGTGACGGTGGCCTCCTGGCGGAGGAAAAAGNTCGTGTCCCACGTGCCAGCGGAATGCTGTTCCCCCTATGCCCACAGGAGTTAACCCCCGTGGGCTCTCAAGTTGTGAGGTGTAGCAGACAGACATCACACACTTCACTCCATTCGGGAAGCAGAGGTATGTGCATGTCTCCGTGGACACCTTCTTGGGTGCAGTCTTTGTTTCTGCCCACACAGGGGAGAAAGCTGGGGATGCTATCAAGCATCTCATTCATGCCTTCTCCTTCNAAGAGACAAACTCAGGAAAGAAAATTAAACCAGTCGAAAAAGCCCTCATTCGAACCCTCTGTTCCCTCAACACCTTACCACAGTGGCTCTTTCCTAAGGAAGAGGTGGAAGAAGATGCCTCCCCGTCCTTTTCCTTCGACCTGCCCCCCTGGCTGTTCAGTTGATTTTTGTATTTTCAGTTACAGGAAGCCAGAAGAGACCAGTCCAGTCAAAAACTGAGAGATGGAAGCCCGCAGCGTCATTACGCTCGCCTCGGTGATGCTGCATGCCTGTCTCCTATGTCCAACCAGCGTGTGGATTGTCCCTCAGCCTCAAGCAAACATCTGGAAGACGTTAGCAAAGACCCTTAGGCAGGATCATATATGCCTGTCCTCAGCTGCCGCAGGTGATCCCTTGTTGTCCTGCCTTGTGGGGATCCCGTTCAAGGAGGAAGAGCCACCCCCCAGTCTCCTCCAAATAAAAGCCACCTTTAATTGTAAGCCCCAGATCACTGTGAGTAACCCCTTGGCCCTCTGGAAAGAGTGGGTGGTCCATCTCCCCAAAATGTCCCAGAGACCACGGGAGCTGGAACTCCTCGGCTCCTCCCCCGCGCCCTTTTGCATCCATTTCAACCACCACCCTCCAAAGGGGCCACAAGATTCCTTTACCCCCGTTATACAAATCAAGAAGTCATACCTTGCCGGCACCTGGTGTGGAAAAATCATCCAGGTAGCCACGTCCTCTACCAGTCCCCAAAGTTCCCTTTCCCTTCCCACTGGAACATTCCTGATTCGCGGCGACAGGGCATTCCCCAGCATCCCCTCTCGTTTAATCGGAGGCCCTTGTACATTGGGTAAGTTGGGGCTGTTTACACCCAACAAAACACAAATTATGGATTGGACACAGAAAAATTCTTCCTCCCATGCAGCAATCCAAAAGCAGGACCTGGCAAGTGTCACCCCGGACTGCGATTCAAAAATTGTGCACTGGTCCCGGGCAAAGGCCACAGCCATCACAGTTTTCTTGCCCTGGGTCTCCATTGCAAAAGTGATGGGTGAATTAGGCCATTTAGAATGCTGGGTTGCTAAACAAGCAAATTTAACATCCAACGCCCTAGCAGGCCTTCTATCAGACGAGGAGGTAAAAAGGCAGACAACACTCCAGAATAGGGCAGCCATTGATTATCTGCTCCTCCTTCACCAACATACCTGCGAGGAGTTTGAGGGTCTTTGCTGTTTTAATCAAACCACCAAGGCTGAGAATGTCCGACGCTCCATCTCTCAGCTGTGCGAAATGGTCGGAGACATCAAAAAAGAAAGAGGAGATTGGCTCAACAACTTATTTAAAAACCTGGGGCTCTCCAGCTGGACTGGCTCAATCCTAAGAACTGGACTTTTAGTTTTGTTTGTTATTTTTATGGTCGCTGTTGCGTTTGGACTAATTAAGAGAATGGTATTTAAGTTAGTTACATCCACCTCTTCCCTCTTGGTGAACCGAGTCACCACTGAAGACATCGAGATGCAGGACCTTGGACCAGAGGTAGACTGTGATCCCGAAGACTTCCTGCTGGAGGCCGATGGACAGTGGCCGGTGCCCTTCGAAGACTGGGCAGTCAACCAAGAAAGTTACGTAGAAGCATACAATCCCGAATACCCACCTTGGGGACTTGCTCCACCTCACCAGTTTTCATCATTTTAAATAAATAAAAAGGGGGAGATGTGGGTGCTGGTTTGATCAAGTTACTGCAAGTTCTGTTCACAAAACGGCTTCCTTGTTGTTTCATATAAAGTTGTTCTCAGTTCTCCATGTNCTTGTCGAGTGTGTCGGGCTAGCCGCGTGGGGACGCACCGTGACAGTTTCTGGTAATGAGCTATTGCAAGCATCTATGTCAATAGACTTGGTGGATAGGTGACACCTCTCTAAAATGTACAGTGTTCCTACAGCACTGCTGAAAAACAGTTTTCCACATTTAAATTTTTTCCATCTTTCAACTTGAAAACTGTCTCATGAAATCTTTTGAATTTCAAAGTGACACACTTCTCGCTCTTCCACAATCCCTCCTACCAGAAACAGCTATAAAAGTATCCATACCAGACACAGCATCCTGCCTCAGAATTTTTCCAGTGACGTGAAAATTGATAAAACTGCACTTTTGTACCCAGGGTCTGTCAAGGACTCTGTGGTCTATACCTAGCTAGTTGCCTCAGGTTTCTTGGAACCTGGTCAGAGAGATAACAGGGACAGTGATAGGACAAATAACAAAAATCTCTTCAGTCAGTTATTAGCACTCTTTCCACATTACTCCACCTCCTGAGGCTGTTGCCTGCGTCCCTTCACCCCAGCTTCTCACTTCTGTGTCATTAATCTCATGCTCATTAGTCCTGCAGCAGAAGTTAACACTTCTGCTTGTCTGCCACAGCTGTGAAGATGCCACATCAAAAGAGCTATTTCTCAGTGTCACCTGCTCAAGAGTGATGTATCTTCTAGGGAAGCAACAACATGTTTGTCTTGTCAGACTAATACCTAGCAGCAGACTGTTTCTGCTCTTACTTTGGAAGTATTCTCCCACTTAAGAACTTACACCAACTGTTAACAAAAGCATTAATAACAGGAAAAACTGGTGCAGGTGACTAGAGGCTGGAGTTAGAATGGTATCAGGTAGAAGCAAAGAGCAACAAGAACATTCTCGAATACTGTTGAATATTTTTGGGAGAGGCAGGGAAATATAATTCCTGCTGACAAAGCCTACATGTTACAAAACTATTTACTTAGTGGATATTTTTACAGTATTTAGGAGGATATTTTGTCAAATAAAAGAGATATAGCCAAAACAAAACAAAACAAAATAAACCTAAAAATAACATTGGCTGATTGTGTTCCTCTAAAATACTTTCTGAGTTTGAATGAACAATCAGAAGCAACTGTACCTCTGTAAATTCTCCAGGTGAGCCATAGCCTCTAGATAATCAAAGACCTGCTAATCAAAGATAAAGTGCTGACAAGAAAAATGCTCAAAGAAGTTATTAGAACTTGCTATTCTCAAGAATACTGTCAGCCAATGTTTTTTCTTTGGTGTTTATACTACAGTGGTTATTGCAAACGGGCAAGGGTTTTTTTCCCCCCATCCAATTTTTTTGTGGCCTTAGATCCTAGAGCTAGTAGTATGAGATGGCATCAATTAACACATGCCTGGTTCAAAGGACCTGGACAAGGCAGCCTGACAGCTGATACTGCCCAGCAGATGGAAACTACATTCACTGGAGAACATACACCATTCACAGTATTATCCTGGTCTCCAGAACCAACAAGGATGGAAACCCTCCAACTAGGCCCACAAGGTCACACAAGCTCTACCACTTGTAATTATTTTCTTAAATAAGCAATATGCTTTTTTTTCCAAAAGAAACTCAGTATTAACAGGAGCTGATGAATGTGCAGAACTTCTGAGAGTCCCCATATTTTCTTTAAGCCAGAAAAATTAACACAACACCAGATTTTTCAAACATTCTTTTCATCACTTACAAGCTTTCACTAAGCAAAGTACTCGTTATGAATTTAAAGATAAGCATGTCTATATACAGAGGAAACATGCAGGCTGAGATTATCGGTTTCAAATAGATCTCGATGCCTGTTTATACATATATATGTACTTCTTTTTGTAATTTGAGAGGTACCCATTGTATTAAAAGAAATTGCTTTGCAAATTTTTATTACCCTAATTTTAAAGGTAATATGAGTGAATCAAAGAACAACCAAGGGGTTGAGGTTGGGACCTTTAGAACCCACTCCAGAAGGAAAAAAATCCAGCAAAATTCAGTGTGAAGGCCCTATTATCTTCTTTTGTTAGCTGTCACTGCAGCTGTATTGGCTGTATATATACTGTCAGCTGCAGTACGGAGCTGAATTATGCAGACCCCCTGACAGTCCCATACCTCTATCCACATTTCTGATTTAACTCAGACTCAAAGACTCAAAAGACTACTTTCAAGGACTCACACATAGGATATGCAACAATATATTGAGCTCTATCAGCGTCTGTTCACCTACACCGAGTATATAAATGAGTTTTTGTGTCCATGCACTCTTTGATCTTAAGCCTGCACCTGAGTTGAATGCCTCTTCTGAGCCCACTGCAAATATGCAGCACATCCAATAGTCCAGACCTGTGCCAATCTATCAATCATTATCTGGAAATTACTATAACTGAGCTAAGAAATTCAGCCTCTGGAGAGAGATTTCTACTCCTATCTCACACAAAATACTATGCAAAAAGCCAGAGTATTACAATACTTTGAATATAGCCATGTCTCCTTTCTTCTCTTACTCTGAGAAAGAGCTGAACCTTCCTTGATGAGTGATTCCTTGCATAACATTAACGAGTGTAGAATGGAACAGTACCTGCTTCTATAGCCCCTCTTCACACCTTCTCTAAGAAAACAAATGGCAGGTCCCCTTAGCATAGTTTTTTTTAGGCAATGACTCTTCTCCAAGAGATTTACTGCAGCAGCCTTCTAAGAGATTTGTTGCAGGCAGTCCTCCATCTGTAGTCTTACATTCTCACTATGGGAGCCATAACTCTCCTGGAGTGAAATGACAGGAGATTGTAATAGCTCATCATGTATTATGATGGTACAATCTCTAAGGAAGGATTGCACTTGGCTTTGTATGTCTCCTTTGGGCAACACAAAACTTTCTCAAAAGGCTGAAATAAATTCTACAGGTTTGATTGCTACCATGCCATCATTGCACACCCCATCCCCACCTCCAAATACACACAACAGCACCATCCTAGCTATTTTAAAGAACATTTTTTGAAAAGTGGATTTTTGAGGGGCTTGGATACTGGATATGGAACATTTCAGCTGCAAATTGCTAGCATGATTCTGGCTCAGGGTGGTAATGATGTAAATGTGTGACAGGTGTTTTGCTTGCATGAAATGGTCTAGGCATACAGTTCTTCATGCACAGGTGATCTGATATTAGAATGAAGTCCAACAGGTATTAAATAGGGCAAAACCCCATGCTTTAATATACAAAGAATATCCATTTTACTTTCATTATGGCATGAATATACTACCATAGATAAAAAGCACTACCTAAACTAAATGATTAGAAAGCCATTTTCTTAACACACTAAAATGATAATCTTCTAATGAGTTCTGAATATTTTTGATAGCCTCCTACAGACAGGATCTCTACACTGTACAGCTCTATTCTCTCACCAGAAAGTTACATGTCTAAGAGTATAATGCACCAAATTTTTGTTTCAGGCCTGGGGAAAGAAATTTTCACCTTCCTGATTAATTCAAAAAGCCCTATGTTCTTTCTCTTTCCTTGGAGTCTCCAGTTTAAATTGAAACAGACTTAATATGACTTATTTATGGGGCTCCAGTACAAAGTAGAATCACAATGGGTTTTCTGACTTTCTCAGAAAATTTACTGAATTGACCTGTTCTTCCATGGTCAGACATGCAGCAAGAAGAAAATCCTAGCCTTAACTGGTGAAAGCTCAGACCTACTGAGCACTGTGCATCTTTTCTTAGTCAGCAATCAAAAAGCCTGCAAGAATCGTACTATTCTAATTCCAAAGAAGGATGCCTTGAATGTTTTTACTTTGACTGACAAAAATTCACAACTGACAGGATTTTCAGTACACAAGTTGGTCCAGTTCTCTGCTTTGTTACTGATGTCCCGCGTGATTTGACACAAGCCTCTATGCTGTAGTTCCACAGCACTTAAAAATGTGCAATTGCATGGTTTAACTTTTCAGAAAGATAATCAGTTTCACATGGGTTCTGAGATATATAGGACCACAGGGATCTGAATAAGTCAGTGGGATTTATCCCCTGCTCATAGAGACAGGCTGACAGCCCATTTGCCATGTGTTTGCTGCAATTCCTTCTCATGATGTGCTTCCATTAGTATTCTGCTGAAATCAGCAGAATCACCCCTAATCCTACGTCAATACATGCGTATGAGAACTAAGTCCATTCACTGGGCACATTATGGAGCGAATATGTGTGGTTCTGTATTTAAATAAATTTAAAAAAACATAAAACCAAAACAACCAAAAAACCCAAATTCAAATAAAGAAACCTCAAGAATATGGAGGCTGAGCACACAGGATGAGATTTTTAAAATTTCAGAGTGGTTTCCAAGCACACATAGATGCAAATTTATCGGTAGGTGGAAGAAGTCAGCAGAATGATAATAAGCAGAGTTTGTCAATCAGAAGAAAGAGGCAAACACACAGACTGCAACAACACCTTGCTGCTGCAATATTCAATTTTTAGTCTGCAACAATGCATAGCTTCCCATTTCATTAATGGCAAGACCAAGTTTTGACTACCTCTTGTTTGAGCACTTAGTTCAGAACTGAGCCTGTTCAAAAATTCCCTCCCAAAATTCACACTTAAGAACATATTAAAAAGGACAAAATTTTATCTAATACTATTTTAAAGGTATTTCTCTCATTTATATGGAACAAAAGGTAAAAATTATATTGTACTTTGTAAAATCCTTATGTTTTTTAATATGGCTGAGTAAGGTCAAGCTCCTGCACCTGGTGAGAAATGAAAAGGTAAGTATTACCATACAATTAATGCTTTCTTGTCAGAAAAGAAGCAGTTTGGACATAACCTACAATTTTTCCAAGTACTAAAGGCATTTCTGTCATTCCAGGGCCTTCTCTCTGTTGTTGCCTCTCTTTCTCAGTATCAGATGATACTTAAAAACTCTTACCTGTCATTTTGAGTCTAGCAATGAAATGAAAATACAGATAAAGCTCTTGGCCAGGGCAGAGGGGCAGACTCAAATCTGTTATGGAAAAATAGGTAGATTCTTATTAACAGTAAATCCGGGCAGTCAGATTTGCTCTTTAGCAGCTTGTGATGTAACCATGCCTTAGAGCCTTTACATTCAGATTCAGAAAAGTATCCAAAAAGCACAATTCAAAAAATGCACTTAGACATATGCTTAAAGTTCAACTTCTGTACCACTGAACTAAGATTCAGCAAGTCTCATTTGAGTTCCTTCATGAAATACTAATCTAAATAAATCTCAAAGCTCATATAAATATGAATAAGCCAGAATCTTTTAACTTTTCCTCTCCTTTGTGTGACTGGCAAGACAAAGTACAGTAAAAGTAGTGAGAGCCAGGCAACTACCGCTGCTGCTATTACTGCATCCCTACCAAAAACATAACTAATTTCCTTAGTCCAGAAGCAGAAATTCTGATGATTATTTCTAACACTCATATATGTTCAATAATTTCTGCAATTGTCACATACCTGCACTAAACCCCAGTTACCTATGCTACAGCTGGTATGTCTTTACAAGCTTTTTTGTAAAAGCTCCCCTAGCCAATGAAGGACTGGCATTTTTTAATCACTATAAAATTACTATTGCCTCTCTGCAGCTGCACAAAGCTTTTCATTATTGGCTAGAATGTTGTTTTTTTTAAAGAGTCCACAAAATTGGGGGGCAGACACGGTGTTTCAGTGCATTACTCTCTTCTGATAATCATGCTGAACATGTTTAGTCTACATGCAAAAAAGTAGGAGGCAGAATTCAATTTCCACGACAATGTTTTGAGGTCCTAAATGAAACTATTGAAGCAAAAGTCCTACATAAATAGACTATTTTAAAAATTTGAATTTGGTCTGTTTAAGAGACTGACTAACATCAATGGCACAGACCTAATGCTTTTGATACCCAAGCAAACCAAAAAGAGAAACACTGGGACAAAAGTCAATTTTATAAATAGCAAAATGGAGGAATAGAGATTCTGATGGCTCCAAAGTTACACAAGGATTGGCTACAAATTTCTTGTTATCAATTACTGTGTCAATCACAAAATAATCATTCCTTCTAGAGAACGTTCCTGCAAAACAGTTCTTTGATGGCCACATCTTTGAACACCACAGAAATATTTGGAAAAAATGAGGTGGAAGAATGAATATAATAGCAATATACCTGTAAATGGTAAAACATTTATTTAAACCAGATAGTATAAAATCTGAAAATTGTGATGTTACTTATGAGTCACCAACCTTGGAGGTATTTAAAGGACATGGAGATGTGGCAGTAAGGGACATGTTTTAGCAGTGGACTTTGCAGTGCTGGGTTATGGTTGGACTTAATGATCTTAGAGGTCTTTTCCAGCCAAAATGATTCCGTGACTCTACTTGCCATTAAATTGACAAGCACTAAAAAAACCCAGTGTGATTCACAACTCACCCACATGTCAGTTTCTGGGTTTTTCTGGAAGCCTAACAAAACTCCTTCTTTAGTCACAAGGTCTCTTTCGCCTCATTCTGCCTGTCATAGGATCATTTTATATTTAAGTTGTTGCAATGCTATTTCTAATCATGGATATTCCACTATATTGATAAAATAGTAGATAACTCTGCTACTGAGTTAAGAGTCAGAAAAAAAAATTATAGAGAGTATTGCTTCACATATTTAGGTTGTGTTCAAACACAACTGCAGGGCCAGTAAACATACCTTAAAAGGGACTGAGGTTAGCCAATGTGACATTCAACTACAAGGACAGGATGGAGAATCTGGGAAACTACAGGTCATGTCAGCATGACCTCAGTGCCCAGGAAGGTTGTGGAACAGATCATTTTGAGTGTGATCACACAGAATGTGCAGGACGATCAGGAGATCATGCCCAGCCACCACGGGGTTAGGAAAGTCAGATCATCATTAACCAACATGATTCCCTTCTATGACAAAGCGAACCACCTAGTGCATGGGGGAAAGGCTGCGGTGTTGTCTATCTGCACCTGAGCAAAGCCTTTGTCTCCCATAGTATTGTCCTAGGGAACCTGGCTGCTCATGGCTTGGATGTGTGTGTTGGTTGCTGGATAAAAAACTGTCTGGATGGCTGAGCCCAGAGAGTGGTGGTGAATGGCACCACATTCAGTTGACAACTGGTCACTAGTGGTGTTCCCCCTGGGCCTGTGTAATATATTTATCTATAACCTGGATGAGGGGACTAAGACCCCTTTAGCCAGTGTGCAGATGACACCACATTGAGTGGGAATGTTGACACATTGAAGGTAGGGAAGTTCTGCAGAACAATATGGACATGCTGGGTTGGTGGGCCAAGGCCAAGTCCCAGTCCTGCCCTTGGATCACAAAAACCCCGGGCAGTCCTAGAGGCTGGGGGAAAAGTGGCTGAAAGCTGCATGGTGCAAGAGGGCCCAGGGATGCTGAACATGAACAGAGCCTGAACATGATTGAGCAGCATGCCCAGGTAGCCAAGATGGCCAATGGCATCCCAGCCTGTATGGGCAATAGTGCGGCCAGCAGGACCATGGATCATCCCCTTGTACTCGGCACTGGTGGGGCCACTCCTCAAGTTCTCTGTCCAGCTCCGGGCCCTGCAGAAGGTCACAGAGGTGCTGGAGTGTGTCCTGAGAAGGACAATGGAGCTGGTGAAGGGTCTGGATCAGAAGTCCTCTTGAGGAGTGGCTGAGGGATCTGGGGTTGTTTATTTAGTCTGGAGAAAAAGAGGCTCAGGGGTGACCTTATCGCTCTCTACAACTCTCTGAAATGAGGTTGCGCCCTGTTGGGGGTTGACCTCTTCTCCCAGGTAACATGAACTGGCCTTAGGCTGTGCCAAGGGAAGTTTATATTAGATACCACAAAACATTCTTCCACCAAAAGGCTGGTCAGACATTGGAACACGTTGCCCCAGAAAATGTTTGAGTCGTCATCCCTGGAAGCGTTAAAAGAAGTGCAGAAATGGTGCTTGATTCTACTACAAATTCTTGGCTGCAAATGCGTATGTACTACAGCGTCATACGAGGGGCTCCTTTCCTCCTCTCAGCTGACGGGCTCGCAGGCTCTTGGGACGCCCCGCTGAGCAGAGCCTGGTTTCCACAGGCAGCTGCCCCCGTCCCGGCGCGCATCTTGCCGTGGGGCGAGTGGTGAGTGAAGAATGAAGTCTGAGCTGGGCCGGCCCTGCCAGACCAACACTCCCGCCGCCA
>VXBB01005792.1:40017-78294 GCA_013399915.1 Illadopsis cleaveri
CTTCCCATAGTTTGCAGGCAAAAACTGCAAAAATATTGCCTAGTTATAAGGAAGTATGCTTATGTAATAAGCTAAGGACTTGACATATTATTTCCTTTTCCATTCTCCTCCCACTTTTTCTTACATAAATCAGATAGACCTTTCTTAGTATTAGTTCCTGTTAATCTAATATACTCTCAGTGTCCTCAAGCACTGCCTTCTTATTGTAATCCTGGGTGTTTTTCTTTCTTGTTATGCCAGAATTTTGAACCCGTAAGTCAGGAGTTTGTATTTAAGCAGCTGTGGTTTTCACTTGGCAAACACATTTGAATATAGGATGCATTTTGAAGGAATGTGTATCAAACTGCTATGAATGTCCCTGTAGGTGGCAACACTTAGTTCCCACAGCAGTGCTGTGCAGGCCATGAGCTCCAAATGAGCTGTGATGTCTTTGGTCTTGCATTTACATGAAGACAGTGCAAAGAACATAGTATTTTCTATGGAATGCCCTCTACATCTCATGTGGAGACCAGTAACTGGGGAGTTCTGCCGTGGGATTCTTGTTTTTTTGGATGTGTCTCAATGTTCTGCAATAAAGCTAACATTTGAAAGTAAAGTGTATTTTTAATTGTATGTTTTACTAGTCCTGAGTTAGAAAATACTTTGTAATTTGGGATTTGCAGTCTGTAGAAGTAATAAAGTTTGAAATTCTGTGAAACAGCTTGATGAACAAATAGAAAATTCAAATATAGNTGTTTTTGTTTTGGTTTTGTTTGCATGACTAATTTTTTATTGATGATTAAGAACCATGGAAGTACCAACATTGCATTGAAGTAAATATATTAAGCCCCTGAAAAATATTACTGTGATATTTGTAAGGTATCCTTATTTATTGCTCATTTCAAATAAATACTTAATAATGTATAATGAAGAAAAGAAACAGTAACTAAATACTTTTGAGACTTTAAAACAGGGCTTTTGTCTGCAGATGGCCTGATCTCTAAACTTCAAAACTGCAGCAGGTGTGCTGTTCATGTCAGCTTTATTTAATCAGCTGTGTTATGTTACAAGATAAATATTTAAGTTGTTGATTGAGGTGGAGGTATGTAATCAAGGAGCTTTGAAGCAATGTTTAATATGAGTTGACTGTAAAGATAAATGGAAGATGATCTACAACACAACATATGCTACATTCAAGGGTGAAGTTCCCATATATGTGTTTTCAGGGTAAACATCCTTATATTACACCATTAGTAACACTATAAGTGCTGCCTTATGTGATCTCAATTTTGTTTGCCTTATGTTAAAAACTTATAAATACTATTGGTTAAGAGAACATTAGTGAAATAGAAGATGTGGACATACTGAATTGGTGGTTTTCTTAATATCTGAAGTAAAGCAAAGTGTAAATTCATTACCTTTTGGTGGATAAAGCAGTATTACACCTATTATTATTTCTGAGTTTCATACTTTTAACAGGCAGGTGCATCTTTTCAGTGAACAGGGCATTGGAGAACAAATAGTGAAATGTGAAGTCATTAGGAAAATAAGGATGTGAGTGCCTATATGTAAAATACTGTTATATGGCTCTAGGTCCGAAGTGTGACTAGTGTCTGCTTTGCAGTAAATTGAAAAATACACTGTTTTATAATTAGATGGAAGCAGAAATTCCACAAAAATGGGTAGGGGACTCCACAGTGTGTTGCATGTCCTATTATGCACTCCATTTTGGAATTGCTCCAAGGTGTTTTGGCTTCTTTCTAGAGATGGCTGGTGTATGCTGCAGTAGTGTTACAGTGACAAGCTCTTTTGTCCCTATAAGTGGGAGACTTTCCTTTGGTTTGCGGCAACTCAAGCTACTGCCTCCCATGAGAATGCAACCATTAGCAAGCTCTTTGAGATTGGAGCAATACTACTCTCCCCCAGAGGTAAATCTGGGCTAAGTCTGCACTAACAATTGTTTTAGTGTTTATGGAGGTATTTTAATTGATACAATATAGTTCATTCTTCCAGGGAAATGGTCTAATTTAGTACAGTAAAAGTTTGCACTTGCTGGTGCATATTCCTACTCTAGTAGTAATGGAGATGTACAATTATATGCCGTATAATAAGCAAGTTTTATTGTGAATCTGAGAGATTGTCTGAACTCATGATAGTGCTGTAAGCTGTTATTTAGTGCTTTGTCTGAAAACCTTATAGGTCATGCACAGGAAATCTGTAGGTAATGGTGAGCATCTTAACTATGTCAGCTGTGTCCAGTGTTCTTAGACTTCTTGGTGGAGTAAGCTAAAAATTTTCATGTAACATCGTAGGTCATGTCATGAACTGAAAATAGGTTTCATTCTTCAAGACTTTTGTTCTGCACACTTAAACAGTGGATTTGCCACGTGAAAGTTTGAGAGAAAACTAGTTTACTTGAGTTTTACATTTGTTCTCAGAAGTGTACTTGTGTGGAGAATTGAGTGTCATGCTTGAGATCAGGACTCGTGGTCTCTGTCTTTAGGCTCTAGGATCGAGGTCTGTTCAGAGGTGGAAGAAGTTTCATTAGGATTATATGCACCTGCTGCTAGTTCTTTTAAACAGCTGCATAGTGTAGAAAAGTCTACTATGTCTTGGACAGAAAAATGGCATATCTGTTAAACCTGGAGAATTACTCTCTTGCATTGGAAACAGTTTGGTAAACTAGTAAATTATGGCTCAGCTTACTTGTAGGTGGAATGCTTTACAGTATAGGTCAACATGTGATTAGTACTGTTCTTTAGCTTGCGAAGATGTAAAAAGGGTAAAATACCATTTCCTTAAATGGCCATTAGGAATCACTTGTAAATGTTTCAAGAACTTTTTTTTCTTCTGTGTGGGTATATTTCGAAAGCATTTGAAGGTGCAGGGTTAAACTTGGCTTGCAGGACAGCTTCTGAACTGGGTGACTTCTTGGTGGTCAGCTCTTTAATCTGGCTTGCCCATTTCCCAAGGAGCCATGCCCTTACATGTCATTCGGTGGTCATTGGCACAGTATTGCAAATGGACCCTCCAATTTAGAAGGCTTGAACTTGCATCATAGGTGTAAAATTTATGTATTCTATACTCACAGTGCTACCAGAATAAACAAAATGCTATTTATATGATCAGTTGAATGTCTGGTACTTTATCAGAACCAGTTTACCTTCTAGGAAAGACGGATGTTGCGGCAGTTTCCACAAAAGATGCCAGCCAGGATGAGAATCCTTTTTTTGCCTCTAAAAACCATTTATTTATGCTATGTGCACACTGTGGCTGTTTGTCGTCTATGAAGATAGTTAGCTACTCAATAATTTCTGAATTCTAATTTAAATAAACAAAGAGCAGTTATGTCTATTTACTCTTCTGTATTGAATTACAGTTGTATGTATTCTGAGTCAGGATGTTACATCAAGGTGATGAAACAGAGAATTTAAAGATGTAGTTAAATGAATACAGTTCCTGGGATAGGGGTTTGTAACAAATTATGTTAACATCAGTGTACTTAACTGTCTGGATGAAGTTGTGACTTTGTTCTTACAACCTTTGTGTTCATATGCAAATTGGAATAATCCTATACTCTCCAGCTGCTAATTTATACTCACAAGCCCAAATGGAGCCTTGAGTCTAACCTCTAGGCTGTGACATGCAACTCCTTTTCATCCAGGAGCTCATGCCAGTTATTCACTGGGTTGTCCTTAATTCAGCCCACCTGCATCACTAGCACCTGACCTTTCTTCTTGAAACATGTCATCTGACCTCCACAAGAATTCTTCTTTCTGCTTTCTGTACCATCCTGATGTTGCAACATCATCAGTTGATGGCAGATTCCATCTTTATTATATTTACATCTTTGCCACTTACCCACAGCTTGATTATCTGTATATGTCGTGCTGCAGATATTCTTTAATAGGCTTCTAGCTTCAGTCTCATCACTCCTAAATTTTACATTGCATGAGACATGTTGTGTTCAAAATAAATTCTCTGTAGCGCCCTGGATCTATAGTCTCCTGTTGAAATGCTGTGTTTTTTCATCTTTTTATGCTCTTACACAGACTTTCCTCTGGTTATGGCACATGAGTGCTTGCATGGCAGCACCCAGTACTGCTATTACAGTTAACAGTGAAAATGGTTTTGGCTATGCTTCTGTACAGGAATTCTGGCAATTCCTGCGGAAGTATACTGCAGTGTGCAGAGGAATCTTATTCTTTGGTGCTGCAAAGGTATATTTTGGAAGTGGCAGCAGGAAAGAAGTCTGGAAGAGGGATTTCTGGTTTTGTTTTGGAGTGATTGGATGCAATGAATACCAAGAAAATAACCTCTTTTTATTTTGTACTTGCATGAAGGTTCTGATTTGGTTTTGAGTTTGCTAAGTCTTGTGCAAAATGGACAGATGTAGACTTCTGAATACACTTATTTGGGTTCTTGAGTAAATAACTCATAAAATCAGCACAGAAAAGCTGTTATGATCAGAAAATATTCCCAACCTGCAAGTTTGCCTTGGAGAGAAAGACTGGTTTGCCAGCCTTGCACTTCTGACTGAGTGCTCCAGATTCTCTGTGCTCTCTCATGACAGTACCTGCTTTGTTTATGGCAAGGATATCTTTAGAGAGCATAGTGTAAATTATGAAAGCTCTGTTTTAAGGGAAAACATGAAATGAATATAATAATTTCCTTTTTTTTCTCTAGTTTTCTTACGTAAGCAAATAGTGCAGGCTCCTAATCTATCTGGAAGAAAAGCTAAAATGAGTAGAAGTGCTGATTTAGGATTTCAGGCAAAGCATGTCTGCTAAAATGTTATGGTGTTTCAGTCACAATGGAGACAAAGCATAGTTTACAGACTGCAGAACAAACAACATTTGTTAGACCTTATGTTGACCATGGCTTAACAATTTATGTTGCCAAAGCATGGAAATCAGTCTGAGTAAATGCCTAAGGATGTAGAGTAGACAGGGAGCAATCACTGGAGAGACACAGACACCAACGTCAAAGACAAGGATAAAGGTCTGTGATGCTATGGAAGAAGATTCATTGGGAATTCAGAATACAAGGAGGCAACTGGGAAGAAAATAATAGACAGATAAAGGTAACTAGCTTGGGTGATGTGAGGACAGCCTACAGAATAGAGTGTTGTTTTAAAGGTATATAAAATTTCATACCTTGTTACCATGCTAGGTGGTTAAGTTGTAAGTTAGTAAGTATCTAGTACCTGTCGAGTTTCCTCCAAGGATACTTTTTGTTTGGAATGCCTTCCTAGTGGTTTGTTGTGTTTTTGGTTTTCCAGGTTTTTTTTACATTTTGTTTTGTTAATTTTTTTAAGGTTTTTTTTGTTTGTTTGTTTGGTGTTTTGTTTGGGTGGTTTTTGTTTTGTTTTGTTTTGTTTTTTTTAGCAGAGTAAGAACCATAGAGAATTAGTTTATCTGTGTAACTTTCTGACACCGTTGTACATTATGGCATTTCAAGTTTCTTTTTGACATATAAATTGCAGTCCTCTTAGTAAGTAAAATGGATTACTTATGCTAACAGCTACTTGCGGTAACTGTGACTAGTCAGACAACTGAAATCCTTGCCAGAGCTATTCTAGAGGCTTTAAAAATCCTATTAAAAGATTTTGTATGCAGATGGTAGAGAGAGGATAAAAAACCCCAACAAAACAAACAGCACCCTGCAGTGCATTTTGCTGCTCCCTCTTTTGCCAAGGGCAGTTTGCTCTTGAGACAGCACCTGTAGCTGAAATTTATCTCTGCTGTTTGTAAATAAGAGTAAATTTCTAAAGAATCTGGAGTTCTTGGAGTGAATTTAGGAATAGGAAGCATGAAGACTTCTCTATTTTTTGCAATTATGATTATACTAATTATAACAACATAAATGTCACAATCTTGTTGTAAATGTTAAGTTTGAAGGGTGTGCTTTAAGTGTGAACTGCTAGGATCAGAAGATGCAATTTTGTTGAATGTGGGTTGTAGAGTGCATAATGTGACCTTTTAGCACCTCTCACTGCTGATGGAGTAAAATCTAAAGAAGTTTGTTCAGAACCTACAGTGAATTTGCATCTTGAATTAGAACAGTATTTATCACACCTGTAAAACTATATTTATCACATCTCTAAGTGGAACTTCCATAATAAAAGATTGCAAAATTAGCATGGAATTCCCTAATGCAAAGTTGGACTACTTAGAAAATGCATTTTTTGAATTGTGATGCATGCAGGGTTTCATTTGTTTACCCAGTTTTTAGATTTCTGATGGTAATATTTTAAAAGGTTGCTTTGTGCTTGTGAATTAAAAAAAGCCAAAGTCATGAATACCAAAAAAAATCACCTGGCTAATATCATATAAGTTACATGCTGTTGCTTTTTTTAAAATTAAAAATATGCAAGATACATACTGGAGATAAAAGATGTTGACATTTCATCTAGCCATTCTGTTTTAGTTCAGTACTGACATTTGCTGCCTTGTCATCAAAATCTTGAAGGTTCTTCAGAGTCTTAAGAGAAAAAAATAAATTCAGAATTTGAATGGGTTATCCCCTTTGCTCCGTCTCAGGAGAGAACGGTTGTGTATGTAGTCTCCTTATATCAATCTCCTTTTCTTCCTCAAGGATTAAAATAGTGTCTGCAGTTTTTGGGTCTCAGTTAATTTATCTGAAGATTCAGTATTTGGGAGCCTGTTGAAAAAACTTGTCTGTGTAATTGTGTATTTTTAGAAGTAGCTGTAATCAGTATTTTTGTTATAACAAATTCTGATTTGGTGGTTAGTTTTGTATTACAGCTAGTGCCTATTCTTTTCCTGAAACCTTTTTGCCTAAATGTCTATAAATAAGACTCTAATTATCTTAGCAATGTATACATACTTGAGAATTTTTACCTCATGAGCAGCAAGCTATCTGAATTGCTTACAGCTACCTCCATCATTGAGCATTCCAACCTTTAATTGTACAACTTTCCTTTCTGGCACCATAACAATACAGATGCAGGATTGCTTCACTAAAGTGTTAAGCTCAGCCACCTTAATGGAAGGTAGAAAACTGTTCCTTAAACAGCAATTTATTGCCTCCTTTTTACATGCAGAGTTCTTGTTCAGCCTGCCAATAGTGTTTGGAAACTTAGGGGTTTTTGAAAAGTTTAATCCTTTATCCTTCCTGGAAATCAGATTACTGAAAAGTAGCTGTGGAAGACTGCAATAGGGTCAAGCTATTGTCAATTCCATGCCATTAATTTCTGTTAATAAAAAATTTGTGAGTAAATATTTATAAATTTCTGTATAAATGAACTCTTTTCTGGGTAAATAACTATTTGGTGATCTAGCTCCTGTGGAGGCACTCCTTTTGGAATTGTTCATGAACCTTACTCTTTAAGTCTTTCAACCAAGCTTCTTAAACTATCTTGGCATTTAAGGATGGCTCCTGCTGTAGGTAAATTACCTGTAGAATCACTTTCTACCTTTTTGTATTATGAGCAGACAATTAAAGTTTTTTTAACCTCATTTCTCTCTTCTCACACAAGAGTTCCAAGCGAGAGTGGAAGCCTCTGGAAGATCACAGCTGCACAGATGTACCATGGCTGCTCTTATTCATCCTCTTCTGCATAGGAATGGTGAGTAAAACACCAAGGATATTGTAAATGTTATATAGTTGAAGAGTTTGCATTAATAAGAAAGGAAATTTAAAGCCTGTCAGTAACCTTATCACTGGCCAAGATCAGGATATATTTGCATGGGAACCATCACCTGTAAAACAGAAATGAGTAGTATGTACATATCAAAGGCCTTTGGTAGGGATCCGTAATTTATTGTTGGTGCCAGTTCTTGCTCCAGCTTCTCTTCCCCTGAAACTGCAGTCTCAGTGGTGATTTTTCAGCATGGCAGATTATCACTTGACTCATATTCCTTATGGGACTCTGCATATCCCAGAAATGATAGCTGGGAGCCTGGTAAACAATTCTGTGAATCACAGTAAACTTTTCTGTGAGAAACAAAGATTCTGACTATCAAAGAATTAACTGGGTTTTTGTTTATTTGTTAATTTATTTATTTTTATTGTATACTTAGTAGAAGCAGCTATTGTTAACAACCATATTACTAATGATAAGATCTTTCTTTTGAAGTTTTAACAAATCTATCCTGTGTGATGAAACCATCAAATTTTTCAAGTCAGCCTCACTATACTCTACACTTATTATTAAAAGACCAAACCTCCAAATTTATGAGAACTGGAAGTACATTTCTTTCCATCTTTTTTTGTTTCATGGATCTATTTTTGCTACTCTTCTTAAATAGACAATATCCATTGCTGTCTTGTACTGCTGTGTTGCAAACAAGTGTCCTTAGGGGGATTTGAGACTTCTGTGCTCTCAGCTTTCTTTTCTGCTCTCCCTCTGTCTCTGGTGTTTGGAATAATTCCACTGAAGAATGTTTTCTACTTTCCCCAGGGTGGTTTTCAATGGTTCTGCTTCAAAATTAAAAATTACAATGATTATTTAAAATCATATGAATTACAGTGTCACTGTAATGTGAATATTTTAAAATTGCAGAAAGCACAGCACTTCCTGAAACAAGTAGCTTTCTTTTGCTTTTTTTTTTTCTCATTTTGTTGATGTTCCCTGATTATTTGGTTATACTTACCTGTTCCTCCAATTATAAATTAGTTTTCTGTGCATGAGTCTCCAAATTTTCCAGTCTAAGCAATGCAATATACAGAGCAATCATCCACCTGGGTCACACAGTTAGTGTTCTAGGAGACTTCACTTGCAGTGTGAACCACCCACATTTTTACTGTTCCATGCCAACATCATTACCTGTTGTCATCATTTCATCTGATCCTGCCACTGCCATCTGTTGCACCATGCACTTGTCTCAGCTGTTTATTCCACTTCCACTTCTCAAATCTTAGCCTGTCTCACGTGTCAAATCAGTTCCTTGGTGGTAGCTGAGTGAGCTGATGGCTTATTTTTCCCTGATGGTGATTTGCTAATGAAGCTTTTGGGCCAGTCTCTTGTTTGCGCAATCATTGCCTTAATCTTGGCTTTGCTTGTGAAATATCTCTGGAAGTTCACAGCAAAACCTGCCTACTTTGGATATTTTCCACATTACTTGGTCTGAACCATTTTGCTTTGCAACTATTTCTTTCCTGCATTTGAAACCAGCATCTGAAACCATAGTGGCCTTGACCTGGTCACCTGCTTTAAGTGGATTTCCTTAAAAGAAACTTGTGTTAGATAGGCCTCTTCATTTTAGGTCATCTTTGAAAATACTGAATTTAAAGGAAAGAAAAAATCTGTAAGCAAGAAAATCTGGATTGTGTGGAATGGTCTAAGATGCATAGCAATCCTTGACAACTCCATCTCTGCTTGTAGATCTCCTTCACTGCCTCCCCTTGCCCACTTGCTGACTTCTCCCTTCTGCTTCATGCCCATTTGCTGACAATGAGACTTTCAAATAAACCACATACAGGACTCTTAACTGTGCTTGTATAACATCCAGTGTTAGATGTCTGAGTCCTCTTTAAGCTTGCATTATGTTTTATTATTGCACAACAGTTCTCTGTAATCATCCTTGTCTTTCCTTTTCCAGTCTAAAAGAATTTTTAGACAACCTCTGCGTAGAAGTAAATTAATAAAACTGACTTTTCCCAGCTGTCAAACAGAGTATTGCTAAACTGTGGGGTTTTTTTATTCCTCCAGGGTTTTATCTGTGGCTTTTCAATAGCTACAGGAGCAGCTGCAAGACTGCTTTCGGGATATGACAGTTACGGAAATATTTGTGGACAGAAAAATGTCAAGGTGGAGGGAATAGTCAACAGTGGTCTGGACCTCACACATAAGAAGTAAGTATGTAATACAATTCCTGCATTCTGTAAACCAGGAAAGGCAAAATCTTTCTTTCTTTTAGAGTGGTGTTAAATAAATTGGGAAAAGGGATATGCTAACTCATTCCTACTTGTCCTTTGACACTTTTCTCACTTAGAGGACAGCAATCTTTTGTAACTACCAGCAACATTAGACTGTATGTTGGCAGATATGCAATATGAATACAGTGAAGACATTGAGGAGTTACTTTTTCTCAGTATCCATTTCATGGATAGGAAATAGTAGGGTATTGTACTAGGCTGCTGAAAAGTCTTGTTTGTTAGAATTTTAGGTGCTACAAGTATTCTCAGATTTGGGAGCAGGCTTTGATATCAATATTTGCTTTTGATGTTGTATGCTTGGTTTCTGCCACTATGTGTAAGGGGAGATGAGGTGTATCTGGCACATTAAAATAAGACTTTAAAATTTAAACTGTAGGCAGAATGTATGTATGTGACTTGTGGAGAAAATGCACAAAATTTTAGAGGGGCACACAGCTTTGATTAAGCAGCCTCCTCTTAAAACTCATACTCGAAATTCTGTTGTACAGGAAGACTTCACACTGCAGTAGTAGTACTAGAGCAGTGGCAAGAATTCTGCACTGACAGATTGAATACCTGTGAATGTCTTTTGAGGTCTGTCTTGTCAGTCAGGCAAACTCAGAGTCCTTTTGTACAGCTTGGGTTACTTAAGAAAGAAAACTGTTTAACTTAGTACAGTGATATTAACTGACTCAAAAAAAGTGGTTTTTTCACTGTCAATTATTTCAAGTAGCTAAAAAGTTACTGATTTCTGAGTATGATAGCCTTTTGCTTCACACTTTCAGACTAACAGAAAATTGATGGTTTTCATAAATTACTTTGGAAGCATACTTTCCTGAGATCTGGTTATTCTGAGTTGCTATTCTAAAGACTTCTAAATATCTCATTTAAAATTTGATGTAGATGGATAATTGGTGGTTTGCAAAAAGATTTGAAGTAAATAAAATGTCTGGAACTTTTTACAGATATCTTTTGTCAGAAAAATAATTTCATCATCTAATCCCATCTTTCAAGAAAGTTGAAAGGCTTAAAGCTTATGTAACATGATTTTCCTATTTTTTTACATAAACATTTTAACACTTTCTAAACCTATGTGTATGTAGTACAAAATTGTGACACTAGTGTTCTGAGAAAAAATGCCAATTTTAAAATCATAATTTTAAGTTTACCTTTAGAAAGAAATGGTGTCTGAGTTCCCGTGAAAGTAGAGAAACTCAGACACCTTATTGAAATGTAATAATTAGTATTGTGATAGTATTCTACATGTGACATAAGTTAGACCATCATGTGGGGAAACATCTACCATTAAGTAAATTCCTCTTGTAAATGCAAGCCCAAAAGACAGCAGAAAAAAAGAGAAACTGTTTTTAACACAGCTAATTGATAGACCCTGTTGTTTGTCAAGAAGTCTTAATGAGGTTCAAAAGAGTTATGCTTTTCTGACAAAGATGTCATGGCTTTGAGGCTCTAAGCAAATTAATAGATACACACATATGAGTTCTAGTCACCTCTACTTGGTTAAGATAAAACCCTCTGCTGAGCCAGATTATTCTTCAACTGTTCACATGAAGTGCCTGGTACAGTCCAGGGTATCCAGTTTTGGAAGAGATTGGTTCTTATTTAAGTGAATGATCCTTCCTTCTCTTGCACCCCATAGTTTCTTCTGAAAAATTGCCAAGCAAATTTAAAAAGCTATCTGCTTTGCATCTGTCTCTAGCAGATGGAATTCCTGCAGTGTCTGAGGTGGAGTTCATGGGAGTATTTAATGCTATTTTTATAGGAGCACTTTGCAGACAGACTGTAAAAATAAACTCTTCTTCCTGCCTGTACATTTCAGTTTGTGTAGAGAAAGAAAAGGCTTTTAAGCACCACAAAAATGGGGCTCTAGAAACATGAAGTTATTCTCATTTCATTTTGCTTGCAGGGTAATTCCATTTTCATTTCCTAGTCCAAGGGCTGAAAAGCTAAATCATCTGTAAAAATAACATTTTCTTCCTTGTATATGACAGCAACCCATAGGCACTGTCATGTGGAAGTGAAATTGATGTGGTCTGTGTGAATACGGAAATTAGGGTGGTGAGGGTGAAGAGCAAAGTTCTCACAGGGATATGATTTGCTCTGTGTACATCAGATATGCTGAAACCAGTGAGATGAAGTATTGGGAAGGAGGATTTTACAGCCTGGTCTTATGAGCAAAGAGTGGATCAGGCATCCTTTTATTTTTACAAAGTGACCACAACACACTGTAATAGTCTGTTTTCTAGAGTCAGACATAGGCTTATATTCTAGATCTGGTAGTGAATTCTAATTAAACCTATCTGTTTCAAGTACTCTGCTTGCTTTACAAGTTCTGGTAGTTATGAGGAGTTAAAAATGACCTTTTATTTTGCAAATATGTGATAATCACAGCCAAATATAAGTATCTGAAATGCTAGTTCAGTCTGGTTTTTGATCAGCAATAAGTGTATTTGGACAGAATTCAGTTTGTGCTGTCCATTCAAGTACTAGGAGATGTGCATATGATGCTATGGAGAATAGTTAGGGTGGCATTCTGCCTGAGCCATGCCTTTGACCCCAGGAAATGCTTGAAGTTTAGGTAATGGGAAAACCTAGGGATGGTTTGCAGCATGTACACAGAAAATTCAGTTGAGTGAAACTGTATATGCCCTACTGTTGAAGAAATTTTTGACACTAGACTTGCATCTCCATTAGATGGCACAGATCAAGTATGATACCTGGGAGCTCAATTGAGGTGCCTTGAAAAAAGAGAACCTGAACAAAGAAATACCTGGGGAATTATTTCCCTTGTAATCTAAAGTCCCTCTCTCTTACATAATAGCCTGGACCAACAGCACTGTTAGGGCCTGGAGTGGTCTTGCTTTTCATTGGTTTACTGTTGTGTTACCAAGTGGTTGCCATGTGGTCATCCTCATACCCTCTTGGGCAGGTTTTTGTAGGGGTTTAGCTTAGTTGTAATACAGTCATGACAGCTCCTGTAACATGCCATACGGGCTGTACACTCTAGCTGTTAATTTTTTGGTAATATTAAGATGCTAGCTTTGTCTAAGTGTTATTAATGTTCAGATTACTAGCTCTTGGTTTCACCTTATTGCTCTACAGCTACCTGAAAGAATAGGGGAGTCAACCTCCTTTCCCAGGTAACAGATGACAGGATGAGAAGAAATGGTCTCACACTGTGGAAGGGGAAATTTAGATTGGACACTATGACAATTTTTTTTTGCCAAAAATGTTATCAAGCCCAGGGAAGTGATGGAGTCACCATTCCTGGAGGTATTTAAAAGATGTGTAGATTTGGCGCTTAGGGACATGGTTTAGTGGTGGACTTGGCAGTGCATTTACAGTTAGAGTAGATGATGTGAGGGGTATCTTTCAACAAAAATGATTCTGTCATTCTACTTCTGCCTTCTTTTAGTTTCAAGCAATTCCCTCTTGTCCTTTCACTGTTTAACTGTGTGAAAAGTCACTTGGTCTTTTACAGAAGCCCCCTAGAAGTACTGGAAAGCTGCCAAAAAGTGTTTCCACTGCCTTCTCCAGGATGAACAGCCCCAACTCTATTAGCACATCTTCATATGCTCCAGCCCTCTCATTTTCGTGGATCTCCTCTGCAGTTGTTGTAATGGGTTCTTGACTTTCCTGTACTGGGCATTGGAGAGCTGGGTGCAGTATATGAGCTGGGGGATCACCCTGAGGGCAGAGTAAAACTTGCCTTTCTGATCATGCTTTTTTTTAGGAAGCCCCAGATATAGTTGGCTTTCTAGGCTGCAGGTGTACATTGCTGGGTTATGTCCAATTTTTTGTGCACCAGTACCTCCAAGTCCTTCTTTACAGGGCTGATACTTCATAAAGATGCATAAACGTGTGTATGTTGTAAGTCTACTATATTGATTTTCAAATGGCAAACATTTTCATTTGCAGTGTTAAAGTATCTGTAACAATATGATTACTTTGTTTACGTCAGTCTTTGTATTGCTGATATAAGTTATTTCCTTATTAGAACATTAGTCTATTGCTGATTGTAAATCACTGAAATTGCAGCACAAAGCATGTAATGACATTCTTCTAGAGACAAACAAAACCTGTCTTGTGGTGACACAGCATGAAATTTTCTGTAGTAAAATCAGTTATTTTCTACACCTAAGCTTTATGGACAAAAAAAATTAGCTTTTCTTCTGTAATGCTGGTTCCTAGAATTTTGGTTCTTGTTTTAGTTGCGATGAAGTAAAAATAATCTTACTTATCTTACTTGTGTCTTCCAAAGCCACAGATTAAAGCCATAGATTTGATAGCTTGGAGTTTTCTGTGCAACTCCCTTACTGCTGTCAGAACTGTCTCTACCATACAATGCAGTGTTTGAATTACGTGTGCTGTGTAAGGCTGTGCCCACACTTCTGTCAATGCATATGATGCTGTAATTGCATTGTATTTATAAACTTCCAGGTTTGAGTTAGAATTGCAGCATTTATTTTACAACATATTCATGCAACTGAAATGATGGCTTGACCCTTGAATTGAAATCACTGTAGAAGTGGGATGAGTTCTAGCTTGCTAATGGTAACATTCCTGATTTGGTTTCCTTAGGGAAATTTGGAGGACTGTCCTGTCCAGGAACTGGAGTCCAGTCCTACAACTCCCAGAACCCAGGGTCTCTGCATAGGCTGAGGGATGTGGGTGGACAGTAACCTATGGGACACTGACATAGCTGGTTACACAGACTGGCAGTGACAAGGTCCTGCCTTCAATAATGGTGCTCACAAGCACAGCCAACCATGTCTCCTCCTCCTCATGGGCTGACAGTGGCAGAAGGTCACTAGTGTAAGTACACGTGTGACACATTCCAGGTTCACAACCTCACATATGTTTGCAAATGCTCCAAGCACCAGCGCAGCGCCTTATCCACCTTATGGGTTCCCCCTGCTCAGCAGCTGATCCAGTTTGGTGCTAAACACTCACACACTCATTCCACAAGCACTTCAGACCTACAGTTTCCTCCAAATAACACCACAGACCCTCTGCCCACCTGACTCTTCTCACCTAGAGCTCCCTACTCACCATCTGACATGGCTTGGAGTTTGCTAGTGAGTTATACCAGGAATTGGGCTTAGTGATCCTTGTGGGTCTTTTCTGACTCAGGATTTTCTATGATTCTGTAATTTGCATAGATCTGTTCTGGAGAAGGTACAGGTGCTCAGTCCCATCAACAGCCAGCACCACAAGGGCTGTGACCACCTCTGCTGAGTGTGTCACTTCTGTAGCTGCTTTTTTTGTGGGCACACATTGTTCCCGCCCCAGCAGCTCGTTGCCAAGTCCCCTCCCTGCCACTGGCACTGAGACCCCACTCACTTCAGTAATTGACACCACAGTCCTGTGGCACCCAACCCCCTGGTATGATTCCAGTTGCTGGCACCAAATCCCTCACACGCCTGTCAGTCCTCCCAGTAGCTGGCACTTAATCCCTACAGCACTTGCAGCATCCATGCACGTGGGATAGAAACTAGAATTTTGCCGAGAGAGTTACAAGCTTTAATATTAGGACAAGGTAGACTGCAGTGATCAGGTGCTGAGGTCATCAGATCGACTGACCAACATCAACTTGCATGTAACTGTTCCCTTTTACACCCCTGACTGCCACCCTGTCCCATGCACGTTGCCTCAGATGTTGGCAGGGTTCCACTGACCCCTCCTACATTCTGCACTTTGGAGTTTGGATCCCTATCAGATACAAAGTCCGTGTCTGCAGTTTCTTGATAACCCATTAATTACTGTCATTGACTGGGTTTGTTTCTGATTATTGTTTTTGTTAACATTAAGTGGACAAGTTTTATGTCTGAGTGTCTCCCTCCTTTTCCTTATCTCAATTTGTCAAGATCCTTAACCAGATAGTCATACCGAAAAAATCACCGTTTTCATAGTCCACATATCCTTACCAATTAGTGAGACTTACCAGGTTTGTTCCCATCCTAGCCTCCCTTGCCATATCAATCAGGTTTGACTCTGTAGGTTCTGCTTTGTAGCTCCTTTGACCAAAAACCCTCAAAGAAGTAGATAGTCTCCTGCCATGTACCCTTATTGTATGGCATAACAACTGGAGGAACTTCAGTTAAAACAGCTATTGTATGTCTTGGTACCAACTCAGGAGTATTTTCTTTGAAATAAGGGAAAACTATGGCTTATTGCTTGCATGCAGTTACTTTTACTATGTCTGCATGACAGAATTTTTATGTTTACACTTGTTTCTCAGACTCCAGTGGTCTGTCTATGAAGACCCGAGGTGTGTAGTGTGTAATAAGTATAAAAGAAATAGGGGTGGATGATTTCACCGAGATATTGACAAAGAAAGGAATGTTTTAAGAATGCAAGTAATCTATTACCATGTTACAGTTGACTTAGATGACATGAGTTTTGATAGACTTTTAAGGAAGACTGTACTATGTAGTAATCGTTCTTGTACACTGACACTGGGTAATAGAACAGTAGACAGCAATTAGCATATGACTGAAGGTGTTTTGGGAGGACCTAAATGCTTTTTAGGAGCAAAAGAAATTTTTACTCTTTACAGAACGAATTCTCATCATGAGGACTGCAAAAATGGAAATAGCATTTTATATGACAGATTTCTGGTGTTTTCATATGATGATGTTGGTTAATATGAAGAGAATATTTCAATGCATAGTATATCACCAGAATGGTGGGGATTTAAGAATTGTTCAATTTTTAAAGGGAAAAGCATCTCTATTATACTAACAGTGGAAATTCTGTAGGGTTAGTGTTTGTCATAAAGTGTATATTGCCAGGAGATGTTAGTTAAAAATCTATAATTTGTACTTCATTCATTGGATTTTTAAATCACATTCATTGTAAAAAGTTAGCAAGTAGAATCTCCTTAAAATATTGCACTTAAACATTAGATAATTGTACTTGAAGTATCTGAAGGAATTTTATTTCTAAGTAAATATTAAAGTAATCTGTTCAGTCATGGCATATATATATAGTCAATCTATACTAAAAAGATGTTCTTCATTACTGGTACTATGTGTATTCATTAATAGTGACTTTATTTGGTTTCTTGGGTCTTTTTGGAAAAAAAATTGGAATTCTCTAAGTCAAGTTTAAGGTTGGAGTAAAGGTTTATGAATGTTTGGACTCATATCTGTGAAGAGGTATGGTAGGACTACTGCTGTTTTTATGAGTAGCACTATTAGAATGGGCTTGAATCAGGTAGACTTAAACATCCTCTCTGTGTGATCCAAAGGTATATAAATACCCATACATTTGTTGTGCATATGTTGAGTACATAAAATCTTTTGATCCACACAGTTACCATAGTATCAAGTTTCCTATGTTTCTGGACAGACTGAAATCACTCAGTCTTGACTGAATCCCATAGTTTGAAATTTTGTTCAGTGTAATTGTTAATTAAAATAGAAGTAATTAACCTTTTTTTCCTTTCATAGGTATGTGTTCTTCTTGGATCCATGCAACATTGATCTAGTACATCAGAAGATTAGGTCTATTGCCCTGTGTGTATCAGCTTGCCCAAGGAAAGAACTGAAAACTCTGGCTGATATACAGAATTTTGCAGAAACTAATGGTATGAAAAAATAGGTTTGTTTTTGTTCATATTTTTGTAGGATCTGAAAAAAATCATGCATTAGCTGAGCTAAAATGAAATATGTATTAAGAAATATGAATAGAAATAATGTGCTCTTTTCATTAAGTTAAAACATTACTGTGTCTTATAGTATGATAGTATTCCACTTGTCTTGGGCAGTTTGGAAGGCTTGTTTTTAAAACAGGAGTACAAAATATAACAAGCATTTGGGGGAATGTCTGACTATATGATATGTTTTCAGCTCCTAAGGAAATATTCTGACATTGCTGCTTAACAGTAGTGCTGTTGAAAAGTTCTTATGTACAGAGAGTTAGTGAGAGCTGTGCTGCTGTTTAATGGCACTTGTCGCACTGAGTATGGCTCTGTGTGTGAAAATATTCCTGCTTTTATTCAGTGCTACAGTGCAGTTCATTTTTGGTTTTGTTTTGTTTTCTTATGCTTTTCTTTTAAAAAGAAGTGTAAAGGAAACTAATTGCATTTACAAGGGAAATATTTTATCTTGTCTTCCTTAAGAGTAGTACTCTTTCTCTGTAGTAGGAATACTGACATTACTAGTTTAGTTCCTATTTTAACAGTCAGTGGAATAAAATGTGTGAGAAGTAACCAACCTTTGGGCACACAAAATAAAATAAAGATATTAAATTAATTTGAGGAAATTTCAGCATCTTTTGGTTATTCAAGTGGGAACATTTTCCTAATGTGTGGGCACAGTCCTAAAGTTATCTTTTAAAATGATGCAGTAACAGTTCTTTGCAAGGTACTTGACTAAAAATGATTCAATCTGGATGACCCAGTTCGAAGCAGAGGAACTGATTACTTTTCATAATAGAAACTGAGATGTTTACTTCTGTACTAGCACAGGTTATGTGAGTACTCTCCTTTGAAAGCAGAGTGAGTTGAAATGGCACTGGGGCACTGTTAGTGCCCTTGGTCTCCCACTGCACTGTACCTGCATGCCTGTGTGTCTGATTCCTGAAGTTCAGGAAGCTGAGCCACTGTGAGGCATCACAGCTTTCGTGGAGCTGCACAAACAGCTTCCTTGTGTGATCTGTGCACCGTTGTCAATTACAAATGAAAATAGTCAATATCTACAGTTGCATTCTTTACTCCTTCTCTGAGCATGCTGTATTTTTCTTAACTAATGCAGGCCAATTCTTTGTTGGTATAAAGGTCGTTTGTGGTGGAGTTTAAGTACCTCTTCAAGCAATGGAATTCAGCCATGTCTTTCTTTCTCACCAACATTGTTTCTATAAGTCAAATCTCTTATTAATTGTGCCTGACATATGTTCAGTATAATCATCTTTTAAAGTACAACAAAAACCATTCTTCCCAAAACATACTATGCTGAGTCCTGTCCTGATGATTCTTTGTTCTAATTTTACTTTCCTTAGAGCTTTAGCTTTTAAAACCTTAAGATAATTTTTTTAAAGTTAATATGACAGTCAATTTTTTTCAGTTTCCAGAAGCTTGGTCAAAAGCATGAAATTTGGTGCTTCAGCAGAACATAATCACTAATGAGTTAAATTCCTAATTTTCATTATATATTTGGCTTATCAAAGACAAGTATTACACTGAACTGAGATGAAGTCTGTGCATGACTGAAATCACACCATTCAGAGAAATATTGTCACCCTTATGGTTATATTTCTGCTTAAATTTTACTAACCTATGCAAGTTCCAAAAAATAGTGTTTTGCAGCAATTGAACAGCTTAATTGTTATTATCTTAACAGTTGCATATGTATAGTAAAAGTTCAAGTGTGATTCAGCCTTTTAGCAGAGCAAGAACAGTGAATTAGTACCAAAACTATAATGCTCAGAGAGCAGAATAATTTTTCTGAATCCACTTTGTAACTATGGTAGTGGATTTAAATTAATTAATACTAGGATTAGGTTTGGCAGTCTGTTTTAAGTGACCATTGACTCCACTGTAAAAATAGTGGACTGAGGATCTTGAACATGACTGCAATGAGCTTAATTTCAGTTTCTGTGTTTGTGATGATATATAGTTAGAAAATAGAGTTCAACTGTCAAGTTCTGAAGAAGGAGGGCACGTTGTGTTTGGTGTTGCGATAATTGGTACTGAATTTTCTCAGGCTCACAACTTCTAGCATTCGAAAAGAAAACCATATCATAATATTTTAAATTTATAGGTAAAGAATGCAGTCAATTCTTAATTTTGTCTGTTGAGTCTTTCTGAAAACTTTAACCCTTCCTGCGTCCTGAAAATAGAAATTGTCTGGAGACAGACTGTGTATGTTGTTGCCTGTGCTTTTGTAGAGTTGGCCATTTTCACCTGTCTCATTTGCTATCCCTGAAATCACCTTACTTGTCCATGCACCTTGAAATTCTTAAAGGAATTACTGCTTAAGAACCCTTTCTCAACCCAAAGAAATCACCTGCTGTGCCTCAGTTGCCATGAAGAGGTGGTGTGGTAAGTTCAAATAAATGTGTTTTTTAATCTAAACATCTTTATCAAGGGCTGTGACATGTAAAACATGCTGAAACATCTTTGTATTGACTAGTGGTTTTATCAATACCACATATAAATTTGCAGCTAGCTTAGCATTTGTGGTATTTTTTACTAAAGTGAGGCATGCACTTTATTGCCTCAACACAAAAGGACACAACTGCCAATGCCAAAGATTCAGAACACTTATGGCAGAGCTCATGTTTGTTGTGCAGTTCTGCAAGCGAGATTATAAATAAGCATTTAGGGCAGAGAAAATGCTTGCTTGAGGCAAGAAGACCATTTCATGGTAAAGCAGCCTTTTCGCTTTCTGAATCAGTAATGATGCCCTTGCTCTTCTGCTGTAATTTGGGAGAGGAGCTGATTTTGTGAATAACACAGCACCATTTCAGGGCAGTAATTTCACTCCCACCCCTACCTCACTTGTCCTCTGACAGTTAGGTCCTGCATTTGCAGTATCTTCGCATCAAGGAATAGAAGTCCATCCCTTGCAAAGCCAAGCTGGTTTAAAGAAAACAAGAAAGCATGTACCTTTAATCCCTTCACAGTAACTGGCACTCAGAAAACTGGAACCAACTGGGACCTTTTACATGTGGAGGAAAAAGGGAAAGAGAAAGCTGGGTTCTTGACCACTCAGATCTTTGACCTGTACCGAGGTGCAAGCTGTAAAATACAGAAATACTCTGGAGCAACACCTGGAAGTGACAGAGGAAGGTGCAGTGTTACTTGAGAAATGTTGCAATGCTGTTCTCAAACAGCCATGCTAACACTTGAGTTTATAGAGCTATCAGTTGGACACAGCTGAGAATGTTATATATCGTGAACTGACTGCTGTTGCTCTCCCCAGGATTTTGTCACCCAGTAGACCACCTCAGGTGCAGAGTACTTGTGATTCAATGTTTTTGTTGGTCTTGACCAACAAAACTTGACCAAACTTGCTTTTGTTTGGTCTTAAAAAGTTATGTATTTTGAGTGGTATGACTGAAAGCTGTTTTTCCCAGAAGCCAAATTGATGCTTCAAACCTTAATGTCCGTGAAATACTGCAGTGATATTTTCAAGGACTTGCTAAAGCATACTGAAATATCCTTGAAGATATAATTGATCTATGACTGTGCCAAATGAATAATGAACAGTCATTATTAAAGAGAAACACCAGACAGGTGGCTATAATTTCTGTTGTGTTTAATTCAGTGATAACTATAGTGTCTACTCAGTGTGGGAAGTACAATTCCTATTTATTTTTTAAGTAACTGGATGCATATTTAGGAACCTAAAATGAAATTCTAATTTTGCAGCATCTTGGCAGGCATCTCTGTTGTCGGAATTCTGTAGCTAGACCAGGCTAGTAGTGGTCTGGGTGGACATAGAGCCAGAGGGAATGCTTCATTAAGTTTGCTATAGAGACTGACCTGAAAGAGATCAATAAAGGAAATGAGTCTGCTAAGTCAGAGCAGGTGATACCTCTGAGCTATTAGAAGGAACCTCAGGGGAAACAAAAAGGATTTTTCTTTTGTCTGAAGATAATGACATCTTCATGTGTAGTGAAGTACATCTTCACAGTTCCCATTGGCATTTGCTTTAGAAATAGCTGCTACGTGGGTCACTGTGAGCTTCTGACAGTTTTTATCTGCTCTTGTCCCCCCTGCCTTTGTTTTCGGTGAAAGTATGCTGTTCAAAACATAACACTTTGCTCATGATTTTCTTGAAGTATGATGTACTGTGTTAGTTACACATACCTTATGCATAAAGCAATTCTGCACCCACACATCTTTGGAAACCTGGGTATGTTAATTTTGAGTGTCATTTTTTTAATTGACTAGAGTAAAAGTACATTTATGAGCAGTGTTGAGATACAGAGTCATCTGCTAGTACTCTATCTTGTTACCAGAACTGTTCATCAGGTTTGTCTTGTACTGGAAATGTATCTTCTAGTTAGAATGAAATTGTTTCCTCACAGAAAGTGACAGCATGTGGAGTCCTCCAATAATGCTGTGTTGTGTTATTGATTACATTAATAAACCATTTAGAAAGGGGAAGAAATAGTGAGGTTATAAATCTTGTTATGACTACTGAATTATTTAGAATTATATGGAAAAAAGCCCTGCTATCAATTGCAGTGGAATAAAATGTCAAATCAGAAGGAATGCCCCCAGAAGAAAGAGGTGGGAACCTATTGTTATGCATAGAGTGTTTTAATTTAAAGTGGTTATAGATACCTGGGGAAGAGATTGTGAAACTACTGAGGATCACAAGAGGTTTATGTTGAAAGCACAGCATTGTTTGAAAAGCTAGTATTTATGTACTGGGAAGAGGGACTGCATAGCAGGAGTGTAAACTCCTGCTACGTTGGCATCATAAAGGCTGTGTTCTGGTCCTTTCTTTACAATTTTTTTAAAATTTGTACACAAACACACATGTATATTCTCAGCATGTATTCACACACTGTAAATATAAATATANATGGTTAATTTACAAAACTTACTGCCATGAGGATATTTTAAAAACAAAAAAGATAAATTCTTAGAATAATTCTCTTAGAATAGAAAATCCAAACTCTCTTTGGATATTTAATTAGCTCTGAAGAATATCCGTAAGTTCTAAGTTGTGCAGAGCGGAAGACAGTAGGAGAAACATCTGCTACTTGACCAGATGGATTCCAGAGAAGCTGGTTTTATTTAGCACTGCAAGAAATACGAGTGGAGGAATAGGTAAACTACTATTTTTAAACTCTCTGTATTGTTAATAAGAATAGGAAAAAGTGAAGAGTATTGTCTTGGTTTTTTAATTAAAACTCAAAATACATATATATATGTATATATATACATACATAAATTCTGAATCTAGGATTTTCTTTCTTCCATACTCTTAGTTGTAACAGCATGTTGTAATATCTATCACAGTAGTTCTTTTCGTCTTGCTTCAATTCTAGAGATTTTTGAAGAACTAACTAGTGGTATTTTGTGATGGATCTTTCTTGGAATATTCTTGCAGGCATTGGAGAATGCTTACTTTCACTTCAGTCCCATATTTATTTATAAAAGCACCCGTAATTTCTCCTGCCCTTTGATGCTCTTTGTTTTAAAGAAGTGGTGGTTTATCTCTCTGCAGCAACTAGAAGTAAAGATACATATAAACCTTACTTTTCTTCCTTTAAAACATACACTGTGCTTCTGGAAGGCCGCAGTGGGTAGATGTAGAGAATTAAGCTTTACTTTTCTGAGTACAATTCTGTCATATTAATCTGAGAAGTCCTGACTGCAAAGTGGTCTGTCCTATGCCTTTTTGCTCATCTCAAGGCAACACTATTTTGCTAGGGCCCAGAAATCAGATTTTGGTGTCAAGGTTTGGCTCTATCCTTATTTGGTCTTCTGGCTCTATTCGTTCTCAGTTTGGAAAAGGCGTAGCTGCAATGTTTAGCTATGTTTGTGCAATCCTCTGGTGCTTCCACGTTATCTGATACTTTAGACCACATTAAAATCTCTGGCTAAGAGATGGAGTTCTTGTTTTCTCAGTCATTTCCAGCTCTGATGCTAATATATGCATAACTAAATGCTACTTCATTCCTAAATGAAGCATAAATGTGTCTGCTCTTGGAATGTTTTTGTTGTTCTAAAATAGGTAAATAGGAAATTTATACAATCCTCAACTTTTCTGCTTAGTGCTTGTGTTCTGAGTAGAATTACTTTCTATAGTTGTAGGTGGGTTATAATTACTATTGACAGGCCTTGCAGTCAAAGAATAAAGAAAGTCTGGTCAGTATGATGTGATTTGTTTTATGGTGATCTGAACCTTTTTCTGTTTGACAGTAGTCCACAAAGAGAGGACCATATTATTGCTTGCCATGCTTTTTCTGGGGTCATACAGCATTGTTCTCTTTACTGACAGAACTCAGTAAAGGAAAGTAACTACCACCTTCTGTGGAAGCAGTGTTTGCATCCTACCAGTTCTGTGATTTTTGACTCTGGAATTTGCAGCAACCAGATTCATGAGACAGTGCTTGAGGCTGTCACTTTTCTATGCTGTATTTCTAGTCCATAATATGCTAAGGTAATATCCGATTATTGGAAGTGTACCAAGTTGTCTCATTGCATGAAGCTTTGATAGGTAGTGTGGTTTAGATTAACAGTTTAGAGCTAATAGAGTTTGACAGATAGATTTCAGGCAAGTTCTGGGGTGAGAAATGTAGAAAAGTTAAGAATTTTATCCTTGTGAGAGTCTGGGAGCCTTGTCCTTCCTGAACTCCACCTCTGTCATTATCAATATCATACTCCAGCCTTTATTGCATGGCTTGGTTGGTCAAGCATAATCATCTGTGAGTCATGTATTCACAATGTTAACTAAGTTTTAATTGGTGAACTTAGTCATAAAATACCCAGAACTCAAGAGGAAATAGGACTGGGCTAAAAGTCCAGAGTTGAAGAGCTGTGATTTTAACAATCTCATTGCTGCTAACATTTCTGCACATTTCTGGGTCTGTAAGTTTTATTCCTGTGTCAAAGAACATAATAATAGGTTGTTCCTTGTAAAGGAGACAATGAAATAAGATACTACGTTTCCGAACTATAAGCTCTGCTTCATCACACGGCTTTTTAGAAGTCAGTTATCAATATCTATAGAATATGCTGAGTTGGGGAGACCCACAAGGGACCACGAAGTCCATCTTCTGGCCCTGCACAGGATACCCTAAGAATCACACCATGTACATGACAGTATTGTCCAAACACTACTTGAACTCTGTCAGGCTGGTGCTGTGACTGCTTCCCTGCAAAGCGTGTTCCAGTGCCAGACCACCCTCTGGGGGTAGAATCTTTCCACAATACCTAACCTAAACCTCCCCTGACACAACTTCAGGTCATTCCCTCAGGTCTCGTCACTGGTCACTGCAGAGAAGAGATCAGTGCTTGCCCCTCCTTCTTCCCTCACAGGGAAGTTGCAGACTGGGGTTAAGTCCCCCCTCAATCTCCTCCAGGCTGAACCAAGTGACCTCAGCCACTCCTCACACAGCTTCCCCTCAAGTCCCTTCCTCATTTTAGTTGTCCTCCTTTGGCCACGCATCAAGAGCTTAATATCTTTTTTATATTATGGCACCCAAAACTCCCCCCAGCACTCGAGGTGAGGCTGCCCCAGTGCAGAGCAGAGTGAGACAATCCCCTCTCTGTCCTGGCTGTTGATGCTGTGCCTGATGCCTCCCAGGACACAAGTGGCCATCCTGGCTCCCAGGGCACTGCTGGCTCATGTTCAACTTGCCCTTGACAGTGACCCCCAGATCCCGTTCTGCAGCACTGTTCTCCAGGGTCTTATTCCTCGGTCTGTCCATACATCCAGAGTTTCCCTGTCCCAGGGGCAGAATCCAGTACTTGTCTTTCTTAAACTTCACACAGTTGGTAATTACCCAGCCCTGTCATTTGTTGACTTCTCTCTGCAAGGTCTCTGCCTTGGAGGAAGTGAATGGCTCCTCCCAATTTTGTATCACCAACGAACTTACTTTGGACCTTTGAGTCTTGTGTCCAAGTTGTTTTTTAAGATGCTGAAGAGCACAGGGCGAAGGATGGAGCCCTGTGGAACCTCACTAGTGACAGATCACCAGTCTGATGTCACCCCATTCACTGTAGCCCTTTGTGCCTGACCTGTGAGCCAGCTGCTCACCCACCGCATGATGTGTTTGTCCAACCAGCTGCTGGACATTTTCTCCAGAAGGGTCCTGTGAGAGACAGTATAGAATGCTTTACTGAAATCCAAAAAGATCACATCAACTGCCTTCCCTTGATCAGCCAGGTAGGTTACCCTGTCCTAGAAGGTTGTCACGGTGGACATACAGGACTTTCCTGTCATGAAACTGTGCTGGCTGTGCCAATGGCTGCAGTGTCATTCAGGTGTTTTTCAGAACTCCCAGAATAATCTTCTCTGTAATTTTACCAGGCACTGAAGTGAGACTGACAGGTCTGTAGTTTCCAGAGTCGTCCTTCTTGTCCTTCTCGAACATTGAGACAACCTTAGCCAGCTTCCAGTCAGTTGGGAACTCCCCAGATACCCAAGACTGTTCAAAAATAATTGAGAGAGGTTCGCAATGACATCAGCCAGCTCTTTGAGTATTCTTGGATGAATCCTATCATGAAGCTACATAGATACATGAGGATCCAGCTGGAACAGCAGATGCCACACAAATTTGGGGTCAGCTGGGGCCTTATCATTCTCCCAGCCATGGTCCTTCAGCTCTGGGCACTGGGACCTTCTAAGCCCATCACCGGTGTGAAAGAAACAGGCAAAGAAATCATTAAACATGTCACATGTATCATGCCATGTAAGTGCACAATACATGCACAATGTCAGACACAGAATGGAAGTTCATATAAATTACCAAAAGTTTGTAGTCTCTCAGGCTGTGCTTTGCCACGTGTATGTGAGAAGGGCTATGTTGACCTGCTTGGAGCTCTTTGTAACTTAAAAGAACACACTCCTAAACTCCTGAGGTGACTGCTGCTCCTGGTGCTGAAGCTATCCCTGTTGTTTCTGCATAGTTCTGTAATTTTCTGCTTAAATCCTTGACTCTGAATGAATCCATGTTTCTAGGTCTGAAAGTCCATGTTTTAGTTGCCGTTAATACGTGTTGATAGATGGGTAGACACTACTGAGCTCCCAGAATGGAATCCAAAACCCGTGGTATGCCTTCCACAACTATAAGTCAGTCATATAAATGTCATTGGTATCCTCTGTGGACTGCTCCTCTTATTGGATGAATTAGGGAATCTTATCATTTCTCAAGCTGTAAACTCTTGATAGAAATGCTGCTTTAGCAGGGGTTGGTTTGTTGATTTACAGCAAAGCAAATACAGGAAAGAAAGCTGTACTGGAGCTCTGATCTCTAAGAGTATTTTTACCTAACTGCCTTTGGTTGGTTTGGACCTTCCTGTTTACTGTATTGCTGTGGAAAGCAGGGCATTATGTCTTCTTTGCACTGTGTCTTCTGAGCACACAAGACCTTCAATAGTTTGCCTTCTCATTTAAAAAAAAAAATCTTTGAAATAAAAGTCCTGGCTTTCTATAGCATCTTCATATATAAACTTTGGCTAAATATAGCTATTTTTTCTGAGTGCCAGAGATAATGGCTGTTTAGCTCCTTACTAATCCAAGTCTCAGCAAAATAGAAAGGATCCTTAGAAAAGAAGTTCTAACAGCTAGGTTGGAAGTTTGTCTTTTGAGGTACTTTGCTCCAGTTAATGGTTCCAGTATATTCTAATGGCTGGAGCAAGTCTATTCATTGAAAAGAAACCATGGAACAGAAACCGTGGTATGTCTCCATGATACCACTTTGTGTGTGAAACCACCAAATACAGAATTGTGGGACCAAAGTGTGCACACAGGTCAGGCACACTACTGTGTGCTCACCAATAGCCCAAACACTGATGCTCTGCATAGTTTAGAAGTATTTTTCTTAATGTTGCAACATGTTGGGATCTGAAATCCAATATTTGTAGGACAGTTTGATGTCATTTGCCTAAGGGTTTCTCCAGAAGAAATATGTGCATTGCTGTAGGAAGCAAAGGGTGTATTATTTCAGTGATCTTGTAGTTTGTTCTCTGTATCCTACTCATATTGGTTTTGAAACATTCATGAGTGATAATAATTAATGAATAAAGTAATGTCTTTGGTAAGCTAATTACCTCAGGAAGGTAGATGACTCAAATGTTTCCTTCAAATTTTTCAGGCCTTACCAACTTGAACAGCAGCAAAAAGATTGGCTGTGCTAGTCTCTACCAACCCAGAGTAACTAATATAGAGTGGAACATTTGACAGTGCAGTTCATTCTTCTCTCTCACCTTAGAAAATGAAAACTTCTGTTAAGTGATGCACACGGACTCTTTTGTTAAGAAATCAGTTTTAAGTTTAACGTAAAGTGACATTGTTCAAGCACACATTTGAATTCTAAAGCTCTCCTACACAGTATTAGAGAAGTCAGAGGGTTGTCAAAATATAAATAAATATTTATGGGAATAGTTTGAGTTTCTGCCTAATTATTTGGGACCAAAGGACAGATAATCTCATGGGCATTATTTCAGCTATGGGACTGGTAGTTTCTTTAAATACAGAGTAGTTAATATTCTTTGTTTGACAAGTTCCATGAAAATAATTTTCTGCCTGGCTGTGACTAAAAAAGTGTGCCGTGAGGTAGGCATCTGAAGGGAAAAGATCCAGAGTAGCCCAAAAGGCAAGACATGGTAGTAGCAGCCTGAGTTGCCAGGCATGACAGGAGGGAGTATACTGTTGGCTTCCAGAGGGATCTGTCAAGGTGTTTCCAGTTTGCTTTACAGCCAGGAGTGTATTGGGTTACCCTACAGGTCTTACTTGAATTGCTTGTGACCTATATGCACATCAGGGTCTGTCATTTGATTTTGCTATATTTACATTTGTGATCCAAACAGGTCTTCCGATACACATTTGTACAGAGAGTTTCTTTTCCTGTCCATAGTAAATCCTACCCTTTTTCTCTCCTGCCTGAACTGCTGAAAGTCAAAAGGGAGCATGGGCATACAGAGACCAGCCCTGTCCCTTAGGCTTGTTTAGATGTGGGGGCCTTTGCATAAGGTACTTAAACTGTAGTTTAACGTGGTCACTTGGCAGAATGGCCAAGCTGGCCCCAAACACTGTGTATCATGAATCTATATACTCTTGTCCACATAACACATATCCCACTTCTTCATATAGAGCTCCTTGTTCTCGCCATAGAATCATAACCAGAGAGTCATTTAGGCTGGAAAACACGTGTAAGATCATCAAGTCTACCACTAAACCATTAACCTAAGTTCCATGTCTCAACATCTTCTAAGTACCTCCCGGGATGGGGGCTCAACTACTTGCCTGGGCAGCCTGTTCCAGTGCTTGACAACCCTTTCGATGAAAAAATTACTCTTCATTCCCAATCTGAACTTTCCCTGGCACAGTTTGATGCCATTTCCTCTTGCCCTCTGTCTTGTTACCTGGGAAAAGAGGCCAACACTGGCCACACTATTGCTGATACAGGCCAGGATGCTGTTGGCCTTCTTGGCCACCTGGGCACAGCTGGCTTATGTTCAGCTGGCTGCCAACCATCTTTATAACTTATCTTTTCACATATATTCAAAGCAAAATAAATGTAAATATCTGAAATCTTCTTTTTCCGTCTGTTTTTAAGATAAACCTGTTTCACCTCGTAATTTGTCTGTGTAGGAAATCTAACTTTTTTCAATAATGCATTTGGTGGTTTGGACTGGCTTCCAAAAAACTGTTTTGTAGAAGTGGTACTTAAATAGTGTTCCAGAGACTGCATTAGAGAGAGAGCAACTGAGGCAGCTAAGTACGCTCTTTGCTCTTTCAGACTGTGAATAGAAGAGGTCTCTTCATAGAGGTAGAAATGTAGCAATGATAGATAAAATTTCTGCAAATAATATTCTACAAATAATAGTTCTGTTTAGTGTAATGCAGGCCAAGGTAACGCTGTTTGTGAAAATTCTTGGTTTATTTTGGCTAATAGTATATATGTATTATCCAGATCCAGTTTGCAGAACTCTCTTCTACAAACTATTCCTGAAGAGGAGGCTTTAATAATGAAAAGAATTGAATGTTTATATTGATGACCAAGATTAAGATAAATCCTTATTAAGAAAAGTCCTTAGTGTATTGCACAGGGGAAAAAGACACTAAAAGCTATGCATTAAAAGCCCTTGCACTTGGAAGTAAGCAATCTATTAGGAAACAAGATTGGAAGGAAATTCATCTTTGGATAGGCGGCTTATATCATTGGAGGCTTCCTTACCCGTGCAATTTCTGACATCCAATCTGTTTTGGATGTTGCTGATTTCTTAGAAGCATTGGGTCAGATGTTCAGTGTCTTCATTATAGACAAATTGAAAGAAATCTCTCCTAGGTAAGGCGTTTCCATTAGGTAAATGTCCGGTACAAAGGAAAACTTAAATTATGTTTTGATTTTGTTATAGGCAACTTGATCTTTACTGTGCTGTACCAATTTGTTTATGGAGAGAGTTCAGCTTTTTTAGAAGCTTTGAATATGTAATGCAAAGCTTCTGTTGTTTCTCAGCCAACTTTCTAACTTTATCAATTTGGGTTCTTTGTTCCTCTCCCTGTAATCTATAGACCAGTTGTATTTTGAATACTCACACACAAAACCCCCTGCAAATCCAGGAACATTTTCTGTCGTGAATGTTGTGTTATGCAATGTTCATGCATTAAAAATGATCAAGAAAAGTAAGGTGGAATACCAGGGGATGGGGGACTTTACAGTATTTTGTGTCCTTCTCTTTTACACTGCATTGTGAATTAGTCTTATCCACTCAAATATTCAAACAAAAAGCTAGATGGAGAGTGTCGTATTCTACTGATGACTGTTGGACTTGATTCACCACATTACAGGAGGAACTGTAGCAAAGCTTTGTGATAAAGACATGAGGAGGTGCAGAATCAGCACTTGTATCAGTTTTAATGCTGTTTGCAAAGAATATGAATGTTTGATTTTTTTTGTTTTGTTTTCCATACCAATAATCTTTTTTTTACTTTTCAACAGGATCCACTCTGTGTAGCTATGAACTACAGCCATCAGAATATACTACAGACCCAAGGGCTGCCAAGTTATGTCCTAAATTTCCTGTTCCAGAGAGGTAATATGATCAAGTTGTCTAATTTGGGGTGGAGGGAGCAGAAATTTGTTTTGTTCATGACAGTTCTTTAGAAAATACCAACACATGTTCACTCTTACCAGGTGGATGTTTTAGTGTATTATTGTATATATTTCTAAAATTCTGGTTTTTAAAAGGTAATGAAAATAACAGTCAAAGAAAAAAAAACAAATTATCCATGTACGTGTTACTGAAACTATTGAGCTGATATCTTCAAATTCTCTTGTCTCGTGTGACTGTTCTGAGTATCAGCTGTTCTACTGCCTTTCACCCTATCTATAGCCAGCTGCCTATCAGCAATGCAGATCTGAGACAATCGTGGAACATTTTTAATCTTTGGGAGGAAGAATTATGTAGAGATGCACAGTTCTCTGCAGCATTCACTTCTTATACCTTACCTCAGCCAGTCAGATAGATGCAAATAACTTCATTTTTTGCTCTTTCAGTCTGCAAATGACTAATATAAGGGTAGTCGAGTACCAAAAAGAGGGCTGTATTTTATTAACAGATCATTTTGAGGTTTATTGTTTTAAGTGTTACATTAGTGTGCTGTTTGTGAAATAGGATTGGAAAGTTCATAGGTTCATAAACTCTTCTAGCTATGCTGGCTGGACCTGTGGAAATGAGCATTTGCTGAGAAAAGTGATCTGTTAGCTGTTGTGCACAGCCTTCTGTCAGTAATTGCACTAACTTGAGAAGAACCATGTTGTGTTTCCTCAAAATTTACCTTCTCAAATTTACTCACTAGTGGGTGGTAACTGTGGAGTCTTTTCTTATGCATAGTTTTCTGTTACCTTTTTTGTAAATCTTATATTTGTCAGTTGTACAAACTCTGATTTTAAGTCTTTCTTACAGACATGGTAGCCTCTTCACTAAATATTTTTTTTTATATTATAGTGACATTAGGGGCAGCTGGAATATTAACTTTTTTTTTACTTTTCCCTGTATCGATTAATATTCCATGCAGCTAGCCAGCTGTTACAGCAGTAATACAAAAACAAATGAAAACTTCTGTGCCAGCTTGCATACTGAAAAGGCTTGTTAGTCCTAGTTTTTGCCAGAATTATATTGACTTCTCATTGTGTGTTCCCATGTCATTCAGTCTCAATGAATATGGCTTAGTAAGAAAACAAGTAAGAAGAACAACGTGTCAGGGCTCTAATGATGCTATGTAAATTCCTCATAAAAACTACCTCATGTTATTTTAAATAAGCTACTGTGTATGTGGAGTATTTCCCCTTTTTGATACGGTACTACTAAAATCTATGACGTTTGAGTGTTTTTCAGATTGAAAAGTCTGAACTTAATGCCCTAAGTCAAAAAAGGTCTACATTGTATCTGTAAACCACTGCTATTCAGGTTTTTTAGTTAAATTATTTGAGTAAGTGCAATTTGAAGGAGAAATGGAATCCTGTGGAGACAACCAAGTGAAATCTCAACATCCTGTACACTGAGGCATTCAGGAAGAACTTACCTAACAGTCACATTTGATCTGTGTCATCCCCATCCATCAACCCAGACCCCCACAGCCACTTGCTCACTTCCCCACCAGCAGGACTGGGGAGAGAACCGGAAGGGTAAAAGGTAGAAAGCTTGTGGGTTGATATAAAGATGATTTGATAGGGGGAGGAAAGCTGCACACACAAGCAAAGCAAAACAAGGAATTTATCACTTCCCATGGACAGACAGGTGTTCACCATCTCCAGGAGAGCAGGGCCCCATCACATGCAACAGTTATTTGGGAAGGCCTACACCATCACTCCAAACATGTTCTCCTTCCTCTTCTTTCCCCCTTTTATGTCCTGTGCATGATGCCATGTGGTCTGGAATATCCCTTTGGTCAGTTGGGGTCACCTGTCCTGGCAGTATCTCCTCCCAACCTCCCATTCATCCCCAATGTCCTCCCCAGCATGGCCATATGAAAAGCAGAAGAGGCCTTGGATCTGTATAAACCCTGCTCAGCAATAACATCTCTATATTATCAACCCTGCGTTCAACACAAATCCAAAACAAGCTCCATAGCAGCCACTGTGAAGAAAATTAACCCTACCCCAGCTGAAACCAGTGCAATCTGTCAAGGGTTTTGAACCCTCTGATTCCCATTAGTTCCATGGGATGGAGGTAGCATATGGTGTGGAGGTTGTCCCATGATGTTTTCTCTTTGATGACTAGGATTCTTCACAGCCTTCAGCTGAGGCTGTCAATGGACTCCTACCATCCATCTTCAAGGTATTATGTCCCACTTTGACAGCAGTACAGTCTAGCAGTGCAGTTAGCAATATGTGTTTCTTCTACACTCAGCTTGTATCAGCCTCTGCATGTTTAGAGGATCCTGGAGGAAAACCTGTCCAGTCCCCTGCAACATTTATCTATAAACCAGCTGTGCTGAGCTGTGCCAAGGGACCGCCCTGTAGAGGTTATAAAGACCAGCCAGCAGTGGCAATTCCAATCGGACTCCCCCACCACTCACAGCTTGCTATATTACTCCAGTATGTACACAGGGATAGAAGTGAGAGGCAAAAACTCTTTGAAACCTAATGCTTGAGTAATCACATAGGCCTCCTAACTTAATTTGAATAATGCTGTAAAAGTAGAGCTTCTGAAACCATCATCTGCTGGCCTGAACTTTATTTGTTCTTGTTTATGATTAAGTATCATGTTGCTATTCTTAGAAATTTGTAACTCTTTTTCAGTAGGTAATATACCAAGATATAAGAGTGCATATAAAGAGTTCCTATAAAATAGCCCGGGTCATGGAGAGTAGATCTATTATTGTGGTTTTTATTAGGATACTTTACCTCACCTACTCATTCAGTCAGAACCACTGGAGCAGAAGCAGATCTCAAAAGTGGATTCTCAGGAGTCCCATTTGCTTAAGAAAGCTTGTAGGAACCACGAACCTTTTGTTTTATTATTATTTAAAACAAACTTAGCAATTAATTACTGCACATGAAATAGGTAACTTAAAATAGGTCGTGAAATTGCTTTAGGTTAAAGGATATTAGATGACTAATATAAACTGATGCAAAAAGCATGTTTTCTTCCATTAGGATGTATTTTGGAGGAATACTTTAATGCCATTAGTGCCCTTTTCAAAGTGAGTATTTTTGTATTTGGATGCAGGAATAACATTCTTTTTCCTACTCCCACCTCAAAATTTGGGCTTTCTTACTGGTAGTGACAACTTATAAATGCTGTAGGCTTGCTGTAAAGTTGTAGCAGTTAACAATTAAATAGGCCTCTCAAATTTCAGTCTTCTTCAGTAATATGGCATATAATGAGCAGCAGTATTCCAAAATAGGTTATGTTTTAAGAGGCTAAGAGGCTACGTGGGCCACCTTTTAAGTAGGGCAGCCATCATTATGGGTTTAATTTGTTTTTTAACAACTGTGACTAATGCACAATTACTTTGCTGTGCTTAACTGCTGTATTCATTACTACCCAAAAGTAGACCATCAAGATGAGCGTCTCCAAATGCATTTACCTACTCAGCACAGTAATCCTAGAATCGTAAAATTTTCAATCATCAGTGACTTTAAACAAAAACCTAGGATCTACTAATTACCTGGAAATGGCAGGTGATCATAATTTCTCCCAATTTCTCTACAGAATGGTTACACATTAATGGTTTTCAGCATGTCATCATTTTTCCCCAGAAAAACAACGGGTGGGAAATATGTGCCTAAGGCAGCTCGTTTATTCACTACGTGTTTAAAATGGTGGTTGGAATTTTAGAAAGACATGGCCTTAAAAATAGTTATTGAGGGCAGAAAGTTGTTGATTTATAGGTCTTTGCTGAAATGGGGAAACTGCAGAAGGTTATGTTCGTTGCTGCTACAGTCCACTGAAATCTTTCAAGTAAGGAAGATTGGGCAGGTGAAACAATAGAAAAGACTTTTTTTTCATTGGATCCAATTACAGGAAGGAACGTGTAATTCATGTCTGAAATGTAATTGGGAATTGATCAAATGATGTAATAGGCCACTTTGAGATCTGACATAGTTTATGAGCAAGACAGACTGCTACTAAATGGGAGACATTTAGAAAGCAAAATTACCCACTTTTAAAGGAAAGTTTTTGCACTCTTGTGTCTTTCTCTGACAGGCTCAATAGCAGGTTCTTTGGAGTATTCCGGAAAGTTCAGTGCATAGTCTCAATAGTTTTTTCTGAGGGTGTTTCCAAAATGATTCAAAGCAAGAGGCATCCTGACATACTTTGCGTAATTTTAGCAAAATTAGCGAATTGCACTGTGATTATAATATTCAATACAAGAGCAAGCTTAGTTTGGGGAAAGACTAGGAATAAATACATTTGTTTTGCTTGGCAGCAGTTATGAATGCTGATGTCCTTTAGCAGGAAATATATACTCTCAAGAAGAGTATTGTTATTCTGGAATTTCTTTTGCTGCAAATATGGACCAGTATTCCATTCTAGCATGAGTGAAAGGCATTGTTTCAGCTCTGGTTCACCACCTGACACTTGAAAGAAAGACATTTAAGTGGAAATAGGAATATATACTTTCTTTGCCTTGTCATTTAAGGGTGGGAGGGTAATAATATCCTGTTGGAATGCACACTACAGCCTCACAGGGTTATTTGTAAGAACTGCATCACTTTCCATTATGATCATCCTCATTTCAGCAGCACTTGTGCATTCAACACATGGTTTCTGGTTATGATGTTATAAGGGTGGAATGATTGCATCTATTCACCTTTCATTTGTGTGTTGATGTGGCATTTATATTAAGTAGGAGTAATTTTTTTTTCTGATTTTTTTTTCTTGTGTCACCAGTGCACCTATTCCATTCTTCCATCGCTGTGCTCCTGTGAACATTTCCTGCTATGCCAAGTTTGCAGAGGCCCTGATCACCTTTGTCAGTGACAGTAGTGTCTTACACAGGCTGATTAGTGGAGTTATGACCAGCAAAGAGATTATAATGGGACTTTGCTTGTTATCACTAGGTAATTGTTTTTCTCATTACTAGCATTTCTTAGTGTACTCCATTAGGAGGTTGTTAACACACTCTAACCACAATATGAGCAAAACACACGTGTAATAGCAACAACCCCTTAGAAAATTTTTCAGATTGCTTTTTTAAAATTTTATTTGAGAGCTGGGTAATTTATTCATAAGTAATATGTAATATATTCCTGGTTTTGTTTCTCTTACACTGATTACAAGATAGAGGATGCATGGCTGTTAATTAGCCAACATAAGTTTTGATACAGTTGAGACACCATCTGCTTTTTCTTAATTTTTATTATAGTATTCCCCTTTCCCATTTGTAGCAGTCATCTTCTACCAACTCAAGTCCAAAAATAAAAAGGACAGATTGAGAAATGCACAACAGCACACACCTATTGGATATAGGAGATTTCATTTGTCTTATTTAACATACTTGTACAAAGGTACAAGAACTTTAAGAGTGAAAACAAGAAAATTAGGTGCCCATTTGTTGCATTGTATGTTACCTCCTTCTTCCCCTTCCTTTAAAATTAAAAGTTTCAGGTCTTTGAAAATCTCAGCCTTTTCTGAAGATCTGGAAATTCTCAACAGTGCAGAAGGGCTGAATAGTTTCTGTAACTGCGAGATGCCTCTAGCCTATAGAGTGACACTTTGCGCTAGACTGAAGAGCTGTTTTAACAAAGTCATGTCGTTTGAGGTGGAATGTTGCCTGCTGACATAAATAACTTTCATAGTGAATCTGTTTTACTCATACAAAGTATAAAGTCTGAAATCCTAAAATGGGAGGATCAAGATAGTAGCTATGCATATGAGCAGTGTGTTGTTTAGAAAGAAACACTGCATAGCTGTATCAGATATAGGGGTCCTTTGTTTTCAATTTGCTTTTGTGGTCAAAAAAAAAAAGTGGGGGGAAGGAAGGGAAAAAGAAAGGGAAAAAAATGCTAGATACCATTAACCCCCCCCCTAAACACACACAAAAGACCAGTGTGTGTGTTTTCAAATGTAACTGGAAAGCTGTTTATTTTTACATCTTGACATCTTCAGTATTTGGTAATAATGGTAAAAAAATGTTCAGAATCTGAAAGCTAGTGGCTGATCCACAGTGCTACTGTTCAGTTATTAGTACAGAATTTACATACAGTTAATTTTAAAAAAAGTTTTTGTAATTTCATAGTTTAACAGAAATTATTTATTTTAAAACAGTGGGTTTAGACTGTGATTCAAAAAGCCAAGTTTTAATGGCTTGCATGAAACTGCTGAACCACGTATGAACGTGTATGAGTTAAAATACGAGTGTGTACTTGTACACACCATTCACTTATCTAGCTTTACAGCTTTTTACTTATGACTGGCATGATGTTTTGGAATACACAGGTTTCTTATTAACTGCACTTGTTTGACATGTGTATTTGAGTGCAGACTCTGCTCTGGTCCTCAGGAGGTGTGCTCATGTTACCAGACTCAAAGTACTGTCATGTCTTGCTGTCTGTTTGGTCCTTGTCTAAGTACATCTCTGTCTGTATGCAAGCATTATGTCTTGTGTTTAATGTATCGTGTAAATGTATCTATGCTTTCTTCGTTTTAGTTAACATTACCAAAGCAGAAGTTGTAGAGGTGCCTAATTTTCTTAACTACCTATTCAGTGAGTTTGTAAGCCTCAAAAAAGAAATCTGTCTGTAAAAATTCTGTTGGCAGGCAGTTATTTTAGTGCAGTGGGAAAGTTAGGAAGGCTGTATCTACTTGAAGTAATTAGTCTGCTTATTTTGTCTTCTCTTGCAGTGTTGTCCATGATTTTGATGGTTATAATAAGGTACATTTCAAGAGTACTTGTCTGGATTTTAACAATTCTTGTCATTCTGGGATCACTTGGTAAGTCTTGTTTGTCTCCCTGTTTGAGTGCCCAGTTCTAATCCTTGTGCTCCATGTCCTCAGCCCAGCTACCTCCCACACACATCTTGGATCATGCATTTCTCTTCAGCCTTTTTTCTGAGTCTCTTTCAAGATGCACAACAAAAGTGCCACCTTAGTAATTGCAGATCTCTCTCAGAGAATACATTGCTCCTTGAATATTTGCACACCCTGCTTGGCAGGCAGTCTTCATGTCAGCCTAGCTCACTACAGCCCAGGTGTCAGTGCAGGAGATCCCTCACAGCACTTGTAGCACAACCCTAAATGTTGCCTACTTCTTAACCTGTATTCCAAACACTTCAACAAGGCAGCTAAGCCTGGGTGTGTCTGATGGCACTCCCTCACCGCAGCTGATGCCTGAAGAAATCCAAGGGCAACTATTGCTTATGCAGCTGAATTTATTTACAACTCTGACATGTTTCATCAGCCCTTCAGTTCTCTGAGTGGCTCCTTAAGACATGTTCTTGAAGAGAGAAAATAACGGTGCTTGTCTAGCAATTCTAATAAAATCCTTTTATTTCCATATGACTCAGGAAGGCCTTCATGTGTGAAATGCAACCAGCCATGCTTTCTTGGAAATGACCAAAGGTTGTCTCTTCCAAAATGATGTAGCTTGTGTGAACATAGCCTTATTTTATCACATTAGCTTTTAAATTCATAAAACTAAAGTTTTCTACACTTATTACTGAGTAGCTAAGCCAAAATGTCTGGGCAGATGACTGTAGGGAAGGAAAAAAATAGAATAATCATATTAGGAGGCACTAGTGATTTAATTC
>VXBB01005792.1:78376-90990 GCA_013399915.1 Illadopsis cleaveri
ACTAGTGATTTAATTCTTGCAATTTGTGACTGCAATGGATGGGAAAAACCAGCAAACCATCTATATTTTTTCAGGATCACTTTGATTTTCTGATTAATGGCCTCACAATCTATGACCAGGGAAAAGGAAAAATACAGAAATAGAATATTTTTCATTTATATTCTCTTTAGAAGCTGAGCAACCATGTTGAGTGAAAGAGTTGAATGACTTATCTTACTGGCATCTATTACTGTGTTTTGTGTTCTAAAAAGTTTCATTGATTTCATGGCTTGAATAAAAACCTGTTTTTTATGACACATACTGCTTATTCTGTCTTGATTGTTTGTTTAGGAGATGTCAGATTCTTCATTTTAGACCTGAACAGAATATATTCAGCAAAAACATGTGATCACAGAATCACAGAATGGGTAAAGTTGGAGGGCACCACAGAGGGTCATCTAGTCCAACCTCCCTACTAAGCTTATGCATTTGATTCAGAAATACCAGCAGAACAGAGAAGGGCACTTAAAAGAGAAAAGAAATTAATCAGAGAGGAGAGGTTATCTTCCTGAGGGGCTGGAGACCTGTGTTCAAGAAAAGTTCTACCTTGGAAAGGCAGCTAGAATAGGATAATGTTTTTCTGGCCATAAGGGTAGGGATTAACATAACAGGGGTGAGAAGATAGTATCTCACATTTTATTTTCCTCCTGTGCCTTTTACTAATGCTTTTTCCAGTGTCCAAGACATTGTCTGAAGCAAGTGTTGCTACATATCATCAAAGTGCTGTTCCTAGCATCAGGCTGGTGCTTCTTGTTTTGATTACTGTTCCCAGGAACAGTAGACTCCTTGTTTTGTTGTTCTTGTTATTTCACATCCTAATCCAAAAATCCATCTGTGTTTCCCCTCCTAAATTCTTACTCCCTGTATTATTATGCACACATATACATTCATACATATAGCCTACCAGAGAACTATTTATTCTTCCTTTTGTTCTTTTATTACCTGTCTAGTGGGAATTGTGCTATTTATTGCTAGGGTTCCCATGAAGTAGTCCTTCAATGCAGTTTACCCTAAAACACAGAGTCAGGGTTCTGCAAGTCTCTTTTAAGTGGTCAGTAGTATGGTGAGACTGTGAAAAGAGTATATTCACTTGAGAGGAGGGTAACAGAGGAGAACTAGATACTTCCTCCTCTGAAGTTCTGTTGGGTTGAGCATCAGTGCTCTTGAGTATTCAGTACCAGGCTAGACCTAAAAAGAAAGAACTGTTTTATTTCTCTGGGACTAGGCAGTATGTATCACACAAAAGATGGATCATTCATTTATTCTTTTTGTTTTCTCACTAAAACATAGGTGGTACAGGAGTCCTGTGGTGGCTCTATGCTAAACAACGAATATCTGCTGGTGCTCTTGAGACCCAAGTAGCCAAAGACAATCTTCAGGCTCTCTTGATCTATGCCATTGCAGCTACAGTCTTCACGGTATGCTGTGTTAATGATTGTGTTATTTTCTTGTTGTTGGCTTCCTGTTGGTCTCTATTTTTTTATTCAGGTGAAAGCATTGTATTGCACACATTTTGGAACAGTTTATTTCTGCCACAATTTCCGTTGAAGTGATTTTCTTTCATTATGTTATTTTTTTTAACTTTCAGGAATTGTTCTCTAACACCTGATTATGAGTCAGGGGAGACTTTCTAGGAACTGTTCTCTAATATCTGATTTTGAGTCAGGAGAGACTTTCTAACCCTGCAGCTACTTTCATCTACTGTAAAATGTCCACAGGGACTTCAAAGAATAGGTATGATATTGGACTGCCAATCCAAAGAGATTTTTCTTAGGTTCTCAATTCAGAGGTACTTAGTAATTTCAGTGTATTTAAAAGTCCTTAGCCTACTTCTGAAAGAAGTTCTCGAATCATTGTGAACTGAAATACTAACACCAGCTGAACCAACTTACCTTCTTTGGGCCTTGCTGTTCATTTCAGAGTCACTGAATTTACTACCAAAAACTGACAGTGTTTGACTGACTTCACAGGAATTGTAGACTCCCTGCTCTGTTCTTCTTGTTGCTTCACATCCTAACCCAAAAGTTCCTCTCCATTCCCTCTCCTAGATTCTTACTCCCTATGTGTATAATAATACATGTATACGTACATACATCCTATAAGACCACCATGCTGTGGTCAGATATAAATTTTAAATTACCTTTCTTAAAGGTAATTAAAGGTTAAAACTTGCTGATTTCACTGCTTTGTAAAACATAATTGAGGATAGAGCCTGGTCTTACCAGCTTAAGATTGATGATGATTCCAAATACATAATTATGAGAATGGAATTCCCCAGAAGTATAATTTGGAAAATAATTTATCACCAGAAGAAGCTGATAGAGGTTTTACATTTTGATCTTGTGACCTTATAGATGGAGTATGTGTTAATTTAGTGTGTTTGAGTATCCTAGCTATGCAAAAGAGTATCTTGATTCTGTTTCAGTACTCTCAAATGTGATTTGGAAACTTCTCCCTCTAGGTTATCTTGTTCTTGATCATTTTAATTATGCGCAAAAGAGTAGCTCTCACCATTGCCTTGTTCCATGTGGCTGGCAAGGTCTTCATTCACCTGCCGCTGTTAGTCTTCCAGCCATTTTGGACATTCTTTGTGCTTATCCTCTTCTGGGCATACTGGATCACAGTCCTGCTTTTTCTTGGTACTACAGGTAAGCAATCACTTACTTTAAATGAATTTCACTTCATTTTTGTATGATTTCCAAGCAAAATAGACTAAAAAGCCAGTGGGAATCTCAAAGAAAAAAGCCCAGTTGTTGTGATTCTATTCCTGTCTGCTTCACTGAGTTCAGAACACTGGTTTCAAGAAGGTTATTGTGCATTTGAATCTTCATTCCCAGCATGGTTCTTTGTGTGTTAGGCTGGCTTTTTGATTTGATGCAAGCTGGCTTGCTGCAAACCATGAGACTCTATTAATAAAACTGCTGTAGCAAGTTTTGAAAAACCCTCTAATTTTACACACACAAGTTAAAGACTGCATAATCTTGGAGGCACCAAGTATTGTAGATAGTACTCACACAGATGAGTAACAGTAGGAAGGGGGCCATTGCACACAGTTACTGTCTTCCACAATGTAAATATTGTGATTTGTTTTTCAGTTGTTTGTAACTTAGGTGTCCAGTATTATTCCAGAATCATTACGGTGATTTTTCTGCTATTTGTACACTGTATTCTGAGAGCAGCCAATGTACTCCTAATTCTTGCCTGCTTTTCAGTACATAGAAGGTGAAAGCTTTGTTTATCTTCAGGATCTGACAAGAGCTTCTAGAATGAATCAGTCCTATAGGCCTAAGTCTTAGTTACTTCAGAAAAAAACCCCACAGCAGATGCTTTTTAAAAAGTCTGTTATTTTGTGGTACATTGTAGGCAACGGAGACTGTCATTCATTATTAAATGTCTTAAAATTTTGAAATGTGTTGTTTGCTACAGATCCAAAAGTAGCAGTGTTTCAAGTCACAAAGCTATTTCACAGTAATACAAGATAAGTGTTTTTCATATCCTGAGTTCTTAGCAAGGGTTGCAGGCCATAGATTTCATGTGTTCTTGTTCTCATTACTGATGGGTTTTTTAGTTTTCATTGCATGCTGTGCTATGTGCAGAAAATGGTCACCAGTGAAAGTCTCAGCCCTGTGCTCCACATGCTAAATCAGACCACTACACAGGCACTAAATTTGTAGCAGAATGTAGTCTGATATTATAGCTAACTACTCTATCTTTCTTAAGAGCAATCTTCCTAAATGTGGCATTTAAAACTATGAGTAGAAACCAGAGGAGTTTCTGCTGTAACTGGTTATGAACTGCTAATACCATATGTTTCCTTCATTATGAGCTGATGTAAGCATCATTTTCTTTTTTACCTTCATTTATTTCTAGGTAGTCCTGTCCCAAATGAAGAAGGATTTGTTGAATTTCGGATGGCAGGTCCTTTGAAATACATGTGGTGGTACCACGTAGTGGGACTCATCTGGATCAGCGAGTTTATCCTAGCCTGTCAGCAGATGACAGTAGCAGGGGCTGTTGTGACGTACTATTTTACAAGGTAATTTGGATAGCTCTATCATGAGTAGCCTACACATTGACTTAGCAGGAATAGTGGGCAACAGGGTTTCTGGGGAGAATATTTGTGTCCATTGTGAAAGCTGGGGAACAGTTAAATTGCCTTGACTCTTTAAATCATGTAAAGTCCTGAACTGTTTTGCCATTTATACACTGTGTTCTTGACATATAAGACTTGAGGTCTTATTTGCCTTGTAACCGCTGTACATTCTAGAGACATGGGTGGCTGTTTACAAAGTAGGATGCCCCTGGAAGGTAATCCGTTTTGCTAATAATTAATGCTGGTAAGATCTGTAGAGGTTAAAAAATTAATGAAAGCAAATGATTATTATTTTAATTGCAAAACAGTGCCCTTTAAATGATTTACAGTGCTTCACTAATCTTCATTAATTTTTCTTTCACAGGATTAGTGAAGATCTTATTAGATTCATCATTTACAAATACATTTTGACAAGATCATATAGAAATAAAAATTCATGTTAAATTATAAAGCTCTATATTTCATTGCTGTATTTGTGAACTAAATTGTGTATCAGTTTTTTGAAAAATGTAGGCAGATATTTTTCAAGTGCATGATTCAGATCACAAATGTTTAATTGGTTTGTCTTTTTAATTGAGGCTGTTACCTGAAATACAATTGACTCCTTTTCTGCCTTACTCTTTAAAACAATATCAAAAGCAAGGAATCTGAAATTTTGTTGTTTTATTAATGATGAAGTTCTCCAGTATACCAATGAAATACATCTATGAAATTATTACAAGATGTTACAGGGATGTAATCTTGGGGATAATTAAACTAGATTGAGAATGGAATGAGGAAAATACAGAGGAAAGAGAATAACTCTGCATTGAAATAGATTGCTAGCAATGTGTGTGCTTCATCTGTAAGTTTATGTATTTCCTGTCACCTGAGGGTAAATGATTTTTATTTTATCCATACCCTATAATTCCATAACAGCAATTTTATTTTAAGTTAGTAAATACTCATTTCTCACTACTGTTATCTTCTTTTTGCATTTCAGGGTACAATCATAATTTGAAAAGTGACTTGTAAAAATGGAAAAGGCATTAATTTGCACTTACCCATTACTTTGCATATGAGCAGCTTTCCAAATCAAATGAGATGAGGTTATCCATGGAGAAATGTTTTATACGTGTTCACTGCTCATTCACTTTAGCCAGATGGATTCCTTTCAACTCAGGCAATAACAGGCCTCAAAGTGTTTTGCATTACAGACTTTGCCCTGAAAATGAGGAAGTGTTTGGATTGTCTGGGCATAAGACTTGAGCAATTTATGTGATTGTGCCTAACAGGGAGTAAAATTTGTCTTCCCTTAGAAGCTAATTGGAAGAAAATACACAGGGTAAACCTATTTTAATCATTAACATCTCAGGATTACATTATATAGATATTAGTTTCATGGAAAGAAGAATCTACTTTTGTTATCTTTTATGAATGAAATTCTCATCTCTCCCAAGCTGGAGAGATCCTTTATTTTTTGAATGTTAGCGCATGTTTCTTAATATGCTTATTATCATGCTCTTATTTTTAATAAAGAAGAAGAGCTGTTCTTTAAATGTTTAATTAGTGCTATTCTTTGAGAGAGACGTATAAGTTAGTTTCTTGGTAGAAAAGAAAAATGGCTTGAAACAGTGAACATGAGTATTTATCTGATAAATTAAAAATATTGTAGCTACATTGCATTAAATGACTTGTTTTAAGGCTCAACCCTTGATACCTTGAGGATATAATTGCTAAATCAGAAATGCAAAAAGTCTGAGCATAGAGTCTACCTGATCAATTAATAATATCCTCTCCAAAGTCTACACAAAGATCTCCAAAAGAACAAGAGAGGAGAAGGCAAGTTTATTAGTAGTCTGACTAAAAACATATTAGCAGTTTCTTACTGTTTTGGAAGGTTTTGAATTGCACACCATCCAATGCAACTTTATGGGAACTGCCAGTTGTGAATAGTGGTAATGCAGCCAACTGCTAGTAAGACTGCCTGTCACCAATGAGTGTTTTCGGTTGCTCAGAGAATCACCAGCCAAGGTACTGGCAAAAGAGGTTAATATAGAAGTTAAAGTGTGACAGAGGTCATTGAAGATTCACTGTACTACTTAATAGATGATTAAAGCACACTTTAAAAAGGAAACATAGGACTAAAATCAACTAATCTAAAACTAAACCTAAAATTATTTATATGGAAGCTGGGATGGTTAAGGGTAAGGATGATAAAGGATAAGAATGTAAAGAAATGAGAGAGACCCTCTCTTTGAATCACAAGGTTAAGAGTGGGCCCTATTGCCTCTCTTAGCTCCAGACTTGGCCAACAGTTTAGGCCTAAAGAGTTAAACAGCACTTAATATCACTTAGTCAATAGTGTATTTTAACAAATTTAACAAAAGTCTTTAGCATTTACTATGAGCACAACAGTAACTCAGTAACTTAGACCTGACTTGCATATCAATCTAATGTTCGTAGTACATTTGCCATAGCAACATTCACACTCACATGTAGGTACAAGGTATAGACTCAAAAAAATTCCTCTCAAGTTCAGTGAAGTGCTCAGGTCAGCTGCCTCTGCACCTTCTCAAGAGGTGAAAGGTTGAGGCTTGAGGAATGGGGTGTCAGTCCTGGCTCTGTCAGCAGCATTTGACATTGGTCCTCGGAATATCACAAACTTGAGTGTTCAGTGGCTCAGAGAGGTCCCACTCAGAGGGAGGTGCTGGTCATAGCCCACTGTGGTCCAGGAGTTCATGGGGTTATGAGAGAATTGGCTTTAGTCATAGTAATTTTCCATCCTGTCCACAATTCAGGTCTGTAACTTTCTTTGAAAGTTCAATAACAGAAATTTTGTTCTACCTAGGTTGATATTTGGGCACAAAAAACAAGTTTACAAGGCTGTTTATTAAAAACAGGAACTCATTAGACAGGACGAGTTCCTGGGAGCAGACCATGTTNACACTGTCCCTTGCAACATTGGATCTTTTGCATCATGTTGCAGTGCTCTGGTGCAGGATCTGGGGGCTCCTTGTAGGGGGAACTTTTGATGGGCCATGACACCCCCTCTGCTGTTGTTCACATGGATGTCCTGTAGATGCAGCTTTCCTGGGTGAAGAGGTGACTGCAGCTGGGCAGGTCTGCACAGCAGAGTATTGGTGTTCACTGCACTGCCTCTCAACAGTCTTTTTCACCACACCCCCAAAACCTCTCCTTCCCACCCCCACCCTTTGGTGTGAGGGTCTTTTCGAACCTGACAGCTGATAGCCTTGGGGTTTGGACTCCACCCCGAAGGTGTGAGGCTTAACCCTCCTGTGAATGTAATCTTTTCTCCCAGCCCAGAACTGAGTCACTCTATCTAATCTCCATCAACTTGCAGTCCAGGGCCTCAGTCAGGAGGCTCATTCAGGGTGTGGTGGTCTTCCATGCAGCTTTTATTATAAAGTTTTGCTATAAAGGCAAAAGTCCTTCAGAAAAATGCTTAGCCCATAAACTATAACATTTCAGTCTCACAGTATGACATACCGTTTCCTTATCCCAGTCCTGCATTAGAGACAAATGTTTGAGTTACACAGATTGTCAGGGTAGAGTGAGCAGTATATCCTGAAAGCTAGTATAAGGGTAATATATTCCTTTTGCACATTATTTTGTTGACAATTTGTAGCACTTCTAGATGATACCACATAAATACTGATTATTCTACTTCATTTTTTTTCTCTTTTCAACAGGGAGAAAAGAAATCTGCCATTCACTCCTATTCTGGCATCTGTTAATCGCCTTGTTTGTTACCACCTAGGAACAGTAGCAAAGGGGTCTTTCATTATCACTTTAGTGAAGATACCACGAATGATTCTTATGTATATTCACACACAACTCAAAGGAAAGGTGAGAGAAATTGATCCCATTTTCTTACCAAAACTCCAGGCCCGATATGTTTACCTGTTTATTTAGTCAGTGTGGGAGGTTGGAAGTCTTGTTTTGGAATAGATCAGGGGTAAGAAGAAATTGTTCACCGTGAGGGTGGTGAGGCACTAAAACAGGTTGCTCAGAGAAGTTGTGGATATCCCATCCCTGGAAGTATTCTGGGTCATGTTGGATGAAGTTTTGAGCAACCTGGTCTAGTGAAAGGTGTCCCTGCCTGTGGTGTTGAGAGTTCCTTCCAACCTAAACCATCCTATTGTTCTATGAATATTTACACTTTACAGCACCATGGGACTGATACAGATTGCTTAAGTTAGCAGGCTGAATATCAGCTACTGAAACACAAGGCAATAATGTTTCAAAAAAACCTCTTTGTTTTCCCACATTCTGTGCTATTCTAGGAAAATGCTTGTGCTCGCTGTATGCTTAAAGCCTGCATTTGCTGCCTTTGGTGTCTCGAAAAGTGCCTGACATATTTAAATCAGGTAAGATTTCCATATTTAAGTTTTATGTAAGGGCTGATATTAGTATATATATTCCCAGATGCTGACACATAATGTATTGTGGTTTGGAACTGAACTTGAATGACAGTACTTCAGTCTTGTCTCCATTACTGAAATTACACTCCAAATCCCAACATTGACCTTTGGAATATAAACAAGAACTAAAAAATAGCCCATATTCATCTTTGTGAACATAGTTTCTCAACTTTATAACAACGTGTTTAGTGGTTGGAGACATTCCCCCTTATGTCCACTCAGTCAAACTACATCTGAGTTTCAAAATATTTTTGCTATGAAAAGAGAATTAAGTGTTTCTATGTGTAACATTTAAGACTGTCACAATGTAAAAACTATACAAAACATCAAACTGTCATCATCATCTTCAAAGGGGAAAAGAATTGCAAAGTGCAACACACTAACTGGTCCTTGTAAAAGACCCCTTGTAAAAGTGCGTTTATGGGCCATAAATATCAGACACATAGATATCTTGTACATAATATGTCTTTCACTGTTAAGATTTTTTGCTTGTGGAAAGGTAGAAATGCTTGTGCTCCAGTGTAATCCTTGAAAATTGTCCTCACTAACCTTGAATGCAATCTAGTTAAGTATTTAGAAATTATCTTGGTTGACTTGTATGACACTCAGATTCTTTTATATTTCCAGATTTTTTTTCAACAATTTAATTTCTGGCTATGCTACTGTTCACCTCCTCCTGCAGAGAAATTGCAAATTCTGTTTAATGAGTTTTTTTGAACAAACTTGCTAATGCATAAATTATGAGCAAGAGAGGAGAAGAATAGTCATTCTTTACCTCATATAATCTTCTGTCACCTGGTTCATATTGCTTGATTCAACAACTCTCAAGGGAATTTTTGTTCATTAAAATCATATGATGAATGTGTCTTACTCAGAGGCTGTGTCTTCCCCCTCACCTTCTCCACCCTCCATCTGAAATACCTGATCATTCTGTGAATAAATCTTCAATCTCCTTTTCTCAGAATGCGTATACAGCCACAGCTATCAACAGCACCAATTTCTGCACCTCAGCAAAGGATGCCTTTGTTATCCTAGTGGAAAATGCTCTGCGAGTGGCTGCCATAAACACAGTGGGGGATTTTATGCTGTTTCTAGGAAAGGTATGTCTGCTGCATACTGCTGTTACAGACCTATGTAGAAGCAATCTTTCTTTAGCAATGGCTTGAACCCTAATTCAAAATGCCTTAAAAATCCTGTTTTTTAGTGTGCACTTTATCACATTAAGCTGCATCATATTAGGAAGGGACCATCCAGGATAGGGAGCATAAACAGATGAGAGGAATAGCTGAGGTTTATGATGCTTTTTGCATTATTTTTTTAGGAAGTCAAGAGAAAAGTCTAGAAAGTCTTAGCAAGTCTAAGGTTTTGATTCTGTGGTTAAGAGACAAAATCGAAAGGCAGCTTTTCTTTTAAATTCTGTTTAGTATGGGCTCTTTAGGTTTATGTTGAAAATCTGACAGATTATTAATCATCTTTTATGACAAAATCAGACTGGAAGAGTACAGAAGCCTACTATGAGGAACTGCCTGCTTAAGCAACTGAGTTCTACTCTGAGAATTAAAAGGAGATTAGAATAATTTCTGCTGTCAGTCAGCCTTTTGGGTTTCCAGCTAATGGAGATATACTGTATGGAAACATAATTCAGTGAATTATTTCTATCCTGTGAAGTGCCATAATTTACTGAAACAATTCATACCAATCTATTTAAATGACCTGTGCCTAAGTAGCTGGGCACTGGTTGGACTGATCTGTATTCCTTATTGCATTCCTCTGCTTCTGTTAAATCAGAGTAAAACAGGCTGAACTTTGAATCCAGATTGAGTAAGATGTGTGAAGGAATAAACACATAAAGGAGATATAGGTGCTTTGGGCAGCCTGAAATTACATAACACAGTTTTACTGAGGAGTCTGAAAAGTGTTAGGAAACACCCCCTGAAAAGATGTCTCAAATTATTAGAAAAATGTTCAGGTGACAGAATGTTCAAATGAGCAGTGCATATAAAACTTAGTATCAGCTAAAATAATGCTACACTATCGGCATCTCCTCTACCAGTTTAATGTGCTGTTTTCGTAAAAGCTGACCTATTTTATGATTGTGTTTAGTTGCAGTTCATAATAATACATTCAGAAATGTTCCAAAAGTTAAGTGGCAACACCACTTCAGTCTTTTTGGTTTTGCCAAAACCAGAGTGGTATCCAGTGGAATATCTGTTAGGGCCTTACACATAGTGTAGTTCTGTAGAGACACATGAAGTGCCTCATATGAATTCTGTTCTACTTCCTCCTGTATGGAGAGGAAATAGATATTAAACAAGCTTGAAAGTTGTTTAGACTAGCAAAATGAAAAACATACCATTCTCCTAATACCTAACTTCTCTCTTCAACCCAAATGAAAAAATCCAACTGCACGTTAGTTGATGCATTGCATCTGGTTGTGGGGTTTATATAATTGACAGGATAAAGTTCTCTTTTACAAGACTGTTGTATAACATTAGAATGATGACAGCAGAATATAAATGTAATTTTCTCTGAAAAATACTCTTCATGCTGAATGATGTGTAACAATTGACTTGAACCTGCTGAAAATGAATTAAATGTCATTTATCCTCAGGGACATGGGGAATCTAAGAGGTAAAGATCTTGTTACCTACCATTTGTTACCTCTAGGTCTAAGCCTGGCAGAACAAGAAGCATATTGCCTTAAAACAAAGAAACCTAACAAAAAATATCAAAAGGCTTCTGCCATTAGAATTGTCTACCATTTTCTTCTTCAGGTCCTGATTGTCTGCAGCACAGGTTTGGCTGGCATAATGTTGCTGAATTACCAACGAGATTACACCATCTGGGTGCTGCCACTGATCATTGTCTGCCTCTTTGCGTTCCTGGTTGCTCACTGCTTTCTTTCCATTTATGAAATGGTTGTTGATGTCCTTTTCTNGTGCAGAATAGAAAGAAGCAAAACAAGGGGAGAAAAGTTGTTTTTGTACTTTTCCTGAGAAGGACCTCGCTTTGGATATGAGAGAGAAAAAATAACAGAGTATTTTATGTCATACATAGATAGTGACCACAGTGGAGTTTTCATATAGACGTCAATCAGAATTTGACTCTGTCACACATAGAAATACCAGGCTTGATGTTCTGTTCTGGAGACTACATGCTTTGTCAAGGCCTTTGGCGAGGCAAATTAATTTTGTCCATTTTTATTCCATGTTATTCTCTGTTCACTATAACTATAACCCAAGACATAAAAATTCTACTTCTCAAGTCTCTCACTTTGTTGTTGTATAGGAAATTTCTTGACAGTGTTTTTAAGTGGCAGGCGTAGAATATGTCTCTGTAAAATGTACCCTCACGTGTAGGCCAGAGGAAGATTCTCATGACTTCTTAGCACTTTTTTTTTTATTATTGTGGGAAAACCATGCCAAGAATTTAGTGCTATTTTTTTTGTAAACCCCTGCGGAATCTAGAGTATATAATAAATAAATCAGCTGCTGATTAGTTACTTTTTAACAGAGTTAGAGTGAAATGCAGCAAGTTCTCTCTGAAGAAGGCACTGATAAATTGTAAAAGCATTGTGAGTTTCTTTAGTCACCAGTCATTATCACAAAACCCCAGCAGCTNTCCATTTATGAAATGGTTGTTGATGTCCTTTTCTTATGTTTTGCCATCGATACAAAATACAATGATGGGAGCCCTGGCAGGGAATTCTACATGGATAAAGTTCTCATGGTAAGTTTCCCCTTACTCTCAGAGTCTAAGGATCTGGTTCCATAAAATAGGTATTTTGGCAATGGAATGAATGCACTAACTGAGTTCAATATGGGGGGGTTTTGGTTGGTTTTTCAGTCGTTTTTTTTCTTTTTTTTACGTTGCCGTCTTGTTCATGGCTTGATTAGGAAACAGTGTCATCTGATAAGCATCAAATAAGTAATGATGTTTCCTTCCCATGGTATTGGCTTCTATTTGCTAACTGTTAGATGAGCAGTAATCTTGCAGAATCATACTCTTGGATATCGTATCTTGTAAATGACACCGTGCAGAATAGAAAGAAGCAAAAC
>VXBB01005792.1:91159-111518 GCA_013399915.1 Illadopsis cleaveri
CACTGATAAATTGTAAAAGCATTGTGAGTTTCTTTAGTCACCAGTCATTATCACAAAACCCCAGCAGCTAAAGTTTACTGACATTTTCTGCAGAATTCCTGCCTTTAAGAGGAAAAATACATTGCTTAAAATTTTATAGCACATCTTCTAATCTTCCTGAAAAGAGATTGTGATTAGGTGAAAAACGTAAGAGGTTGAATTGAGGACAGGGAAATCAGCCAAACCTTGCAAGTAATTATCTCCAAGTCCTTTTGTTTAATGGAGTTCTAACATTATGGAGAGGATACAAGGCAATAAATGAGATTCTGGTTTGTTTGGGGTTGTTGTTCTGGTTGTTGTGGGGGTCTTTTTGTGTTTTGGCTTTTTTGTTGTTTTTTGAAAATCAGCCTTTTACATTCCTTCCCCATTAAGGCGAGCATTTTGCGGTAAATGTGAAAGTTGTAAGAGCACATAAGGCAAACATCTGTCTGGCTTCCAGAATTAAGTGAGGGAGACTTTTGTGGTTATTTGGCAAGCTTTTCTGATACCCTGTGGTCAAGTCTAAGGAAGAGAAGTGGGAGATGTGAATTGCTTAGATATTTTGAGTAGTTCTGTCTTGAGATTTGATCTTTGGAGTCTGCTCTGTGAAAAGCTCTGTTCTGCTCTCACTTGTCATTTCATTACTGTTTTTCAGGAGTTTGTGGAGAATAGTAGGAAATCTATGAAAGAAGCTGGCCGAGGAGGTGGAGCTGAGGGCCGAGAGCTAAAACCAATGGTAGGTGCAGATGAGGAGGTGGCGATCCTCCAAGAGTTTCACTTTTACTTCTTCTCCCTCTTTGTCTTTACTGACTGCACTTCTTCAGGAGAAGTTTTTGTTCTCTGTATCACTCAAGATGTTCTGCTTTTTCTGTTTGTGAGCTTGCCTATCACCTGGATGGCAGAGTTTTTGTCACAGCTGAGACCATCTCCTGTAAAAGTAAGATGAAAGGAACTGTCTCATATGAAACAAATGCAGTATCATTTCATTAGGATTAGTGGTGCATGCCATGTGGTATATGCAGACAGCCCCAGCTGCTGAATAGTCTAAAAATAAGATGGCTTTGAGATTCACTGGGCTCTTCTCAGCTCTGAGATGAACAATTTTTGCTCATCTTACATTCACTGCAAAAGCCTGAAATGAAGAACACCACTGCATGCATCCATTCTTGCAAAGTAAGACCAGGTATTTAAAGCCCTCACCAAATTATCTTATACAGTGCCAAGGAATTGGATACAGTGATTCCTTTCAACCTGCTCAAATGACATTTCTCCCAGTTGTTTGTTTTATTGCCAACTACTTACGTTGCTTGTCTCTTGTGTGCTCTTTCCATCTCACACTGTCAGATGCACAGACAGTGAACAATGCATCATTTATGCTTCTGCAGCCTGTTTTACTTATGGTGTGCCTGTTAGGAAGGCATTGCATGTCTGAGTAGCCTGGAATAAGAATACTATACATGGTACAGATAACAGATAGGAGGATGAGTTTGGAAGGTGGAGAACAGAGGGCATATAACGGAGAGCCAGGCTGGGCAAGGTATGATTTGGCATCGTACATTATGACTTTGTGAAATAGAATATTTTTCCATCATCACTTTCGCAGAGTGTTTGAGGTCTTAATTTGTTTCCGTACCATGGGGATCATTTTTTAACCAAATGGAACCTAAATAAGTGTATGCTAACAAAAGAATTTCTTTTTTCAACTATGTATGTGAAGCCATGTTGCATGAGCGTTTTTTGACTAAGCTGGAATGGGTTCCTGCTATAGACTGGACAGATGTGTAGCTTTGCGTGTTTTGCTATTTCATTATGGCATACCAATTTCTAGATCTGCTTATGCCTAAATGCTGCTGTGTTTATACATACAAAAAACTAATTCTATGCTCATTTATTGTTTTCTTCTGGGAGTAATTCTAGCTGGTCAAGCAGACACTAACATTGGGATTTTCAGAGTGAGCTAATTTCTATAAATGCAAATGTGCCATGAAGATGATTGAGAACTGGATGTGCAAACTCTTTAGTCATATGCACAAAAAAATTAAGTTCAAAATTTTCTGTTAAACTCTATTTCAAATAATTTGTTTACCTTAAGTGGTTTTCCACTTACACTGTTGTCAGAGCTGGCATAGACTGCTACTTACCCTTTTGTACTTGACTGCCTAAAGCTTGGATGTTAGAAAACTTTATTCACTCCCACCCCTTGTAAAAGTGCAAACCAAGTACTTGCAGTCAAAAGGTGGTATTATTCTTGGAGGAAATTTTTCCTAGGTTCTTAGCCTGGTACTGGCTGAAAGTCCTCATAGAATAGCTGGAGAAGATGCTGAGCACTTGAGGCTCAGAGTGGAAGTCACCTGCTGAATTACTCCCGGTTCTGCTGCTCATGTGATTGTCTTGTTTGGAACTGTTTGGGCCTTGTGGTTTTCCATAGTTGAGCATTCAGCTCCAGTTGATTTGATTTTGAAATACTAGGATCTCACTTCCTGATGACAATGGGACACAGCAGTTAAACTTCTGATACCTTTCCCCAAAGTACTGATAGAAAGCCTCACTTATATCTAGAATAGGATCATTCATAAGTCTATTATGTAACAGTAGTGCCCATAGTCCCAAAATTGCATGTCTGAAAATTAGATCAATATTACTTTTTTCTCTTTTTTTACAAACAGAATCACTAGTGGTTTGCTTCAGTTTCCTTGAAATGCGGATATTTCTTAAATATGACAATTATTTCTTACAGTGAAATGCCCTAAGTACAGTTGTATTTGAAGTAGATACTAGTAGCAGAGATGAGGAAACACTTCAGGAAGTTCTATTCCTGTATTAGGGCACAACAAAAGCCCCGCCTTTTCATGCTTCTTTCTTTATGGCTTCCAATGACCTCTTTGACTCAGTTTCTCCTTGTCCTTTGGCATCTGTCTAAGACTGTACTGTATGACTTTGTTTTCTAGGCCTCTGGAGCAAGTTCATCTTGAAACTAGCCAGCCATATTGGAACCCATTGACATTCCAAAACAGTATATATATACATACATACATATATATATATATATATACATACATACATACATATATATATATATATAAAAATAAACAGCCAAAATCAGAAAAAAGGAACAGGGATTTAAAACTTTTTTTAACAATTATTTTTGTGAAACATGTACTCTTTTCATACGGGTGGCTTTTACAAGCAGCTTTATCATTGTTCCATTTCTTAAATTATTTGTTGTGGTCATGGAAATGTTGATTCTTATCTGCTTGATATTTTAAAATCTAGAGGAAGTATCATTGTAAAGATAATCTGAAATCATGACTGGGTTTAGAGACAGATTTCCCATGACACTGCTAATCTGCTGAGCATTTTATTTGTTTAATTTCTTTTAAATTTGCATTGCATTCGGGACAGTGACATGTACAGAAAACCTTAAAATCAAGAAAAATCTCAAATTTATTTTTTCAAGAGGTGATTTCAGCAAAAATTCATTCCGTTCAATTGTGTTGGTAAGCAATTATTTTACTTTACAGCCCTGGCAGGGCACAGTTTCGTTTACCAGTATCAGATATCACAATAACCAACTCCTCAGGTATCTAGGTGTGTGGGAGCCCTTGCATCTCTTGTTGAACAGAGCCTGCAAAATGGGGACAGATAATTTTTATATGCAATTAACTTCCTGCTTACCCTACTTTTACCCCTCATACCCATTGTCCTCTATCCTCCCCTTGAGTTCAGTAGCCTCCTTCACACTTCAGCGGCGTTCCTTTGAAGGGTATGGATTCTCCATACAGGCAAGTGAAATAGCAGATTGTTAAAGTTCAGTCTTAGCCATACTCATGATTAATTCATGATTAGATACAAAAATGCTGAGCATGGGAAGAGAAATGAATTGTACTGCTGTACATAAAAAAGTACTGTATGCTTCATTTCATCTAATGAGAGAGCTCTGGGAGGTAGAAGGGATCATTGTTGCCTGTTGTTTGATCCATATTTGTACATACTGTAGTGGGTGGCTAAAGCCAGAAAGGGCAGAGAAACATTCCTTTGGAAGTGTAGCTGCCAGGATAGTTATCTGAAGTTATTAAATAATGACAAAAGAACATGCTTTTTTATGATTATTAGATACATAAATATCTTTTCAGTCTGGAAGCTCACCAGATACCAATGCTAATAGTCAATTATTCAGCATAGTGAAATGGTAAATGCTTAACTGTATTTGCTAAGAATTAATGATCTGTCTATGCTATATATTCCTTTTGTTAACATTTTTTTAAGAAAACTATTTTTGTTATTGTAAAATTTCAGAGCAGAATTTTTAAACTTATTGCACTAAATACAAGCTGTCTACAAATAATGATGCCTCAATGGTTCAATCACTCCATTCCAGAAAATCTTATGAAAGAGTAAGAGCCTTTCTACAGAAGCTTTATGATGGAATAGAGAGGTATGTCTAGTTAAAGACATGCACAACTCGTGTAATCAAGGTTTAGTAAGTAAGCAGTTAACTGTGCTTCCTTTCAGACTATCAGACTTTTAAATTGCTGCTGAAGGTTTAAAAAATCATGTAGTGTCATTTAGCTAACTAGTGCTCTTATCTTTTTGGCAATAGTAAAACGTTTCACTTTTGCTTCCAGAAGTCATTTGATAACTTAAATTTGTTATCTTTTTTTCTGTAAGCCAATTAAAACAATTTGCACTTTTCATATCACAGATCCCAAACTATTTCAAAGGTACAAAAAGAAAGATACATTTAGAAAGGATACATGTTGGGGAGGCAAAGAGAATTATCCAGTCCTGGAAGCACTTACTCATTTAAGTAACCATATCTGTAACTCTACTAGCACCGGGAGGGCTCTCTAAGTATGGAAATTGTAATGTACACGTCTGCGTAAGTGCTGACTAGACTAGAGCTTCAGCTTAGGGATTCAAACTGGAGCATAGGTGAGGCCTCTCAATGCAAATTAGAGGTCAGGCTTGCCCAGAAGAAACACTGGAGCAGTCTTACTTTTGTGGAGAGGAGACATTCCTGCAGTAGCAGTGTCTTAAGATAGCAGTGGTACTCAACACCAGTATTTGTGTAGATCAGAGGGGCTTAGCAACACAAAAAATGAATTCTAGAAACTGTTTTTCAAGGCTAAAAGACTTATCAAGTACCCAGTTTCTTCCAGAGAATCTAGTTTTCATGTTGTTTGGAGGTTGTTGGAAGTGCTTAATCAAAGAAGCCTTGTATTCTGCTCATTTTGATAAAAATTTTCTGCCATGACTGGTTCCACAAGTTTGTGTTCTCTGCTCACTGGAAGTCCTGAGTGGGAACTGTTCTCTGTAATTGCAACTAGGACTGCAGTTGGTAACAAATTTTGTATTTTTGTAAGACTTGACTGTGCACCATTTTTATAGCAGTTTATCCTGTCTTAAAAATAAATTTGTTTATTTACATGGTGTTTAAAAGATACAGGCAACACTTTTCTATGGGTAGTTGTAATGTTTAAGTGAGAAATCTATATCATTATAAAGTTCTTAATAAAAACATGTGCACCATTCTTGAGTGTATAGCCAGCATGCAGAGCTTTTCAGTCCTGCCAAAAAGGCATTCCATCCACACACAGGCTTTTCAGTGGCCCTTTAAAGCTTTCCAATGTCCTTTGAAGTTCATTTGCAACCAAACTACTGCCCTCTTCCAGCTCTGTCTTGTGCACAGAGATAAGCAGAAGACAGAATTCTGAAAAGACAACTTTTCAGGACAAATTTAGACTTACCTTTCTTAGTGGGGATAGTGGAATAGGAGGACATTTTGGCATGTAAATCCCATACATAAATTTTGGAAGTAAGGGGGCTGGGGTCTGCCAGCTGTGATGGATTAAATACTTTTTTTGACTGTTGGTTATTAAAACCAGTGTATGGTCTGCTTTGTGGGAAGCAGTCTAGACTAAGTAGAGAGTGATGCTGCACTGAGAATAACAATGCAGGAGGGGCAGATGACACAGCTAAAATGGAGAAATCATCTTCTCAGAAAGTCCATTGAATTGAGTAGTGCTCAAAGACTGGAGATTTAGGCTAGACAGCTTGAATTTAGAAACAATCATTGGGATTACTGCTTCCCAGCATTTGGTTTCTGCATCATAGCCTCTGACCAGCTAGATTTCAAACAGAAAAAAAGCATACCATTCCTTAAATTGTTAAATTCTTTTCTAAGTTATTTTTTCTGTTTGGAAGTTGAATAACACTACCATGTCATCTTTACTGCTTCTTTCGGCCTTGAAGAATGTTNGGTATTACTCCATCACTGTGGTTAGAAGTGCAACCAATCACTTCCAGAGTTTCACTGCTGCTCCACAGCTAGACTTAACACATAGGATGGCCAGCTTAGAATTGAATCTTCAGCTTTTCAGTAACTCCCAGCTGCCAGAACCAGGACAGGCTTCTACATGTGGCCTTAGATTGGTATAGTAAATGAAAGACTTTCTGCATTGGGAAAGTGTGTCCTAGAAGGGAAAACTGACAGTGGAAAATGCAGTTAAATGTTGCAGTGGGTTGACCATGGCTGTTGCATACACTGCTACTCTGTTGCTTGCTTAGTCCCTGCAGCAGGATGGGAGAGAGCAGTGAAAGGACAAAAACATTGATATAAATGCAGTTCATTAAGCAAATAAAGGGGAAAAAAATGCAAAGGCAATCATCTACCAGCAGACCTATGCGAATCCAGTCTCCAAGCAGCAGCTGCTTTGGAACCACACTCACCCTAGTTTGATTGCTGAGTGTTACATTATATGGTGTGGAATATTTCTTCAGTCTGTTCAGGTCAGCTGCCCTGGCTGTGTACCCTCTCATCCTTTTGCTCAACCCCAAACAACTGCTGGAGTCCTAGAGTGGAAAATAGAAAAGGCCTTGACCTTGTGCAAGCACTGCTCAGCAGCAGGTAAAGCTTTGTGTTAGCAACACTCTTATGGTTGTAGATCTAGAACACAGCACCTTGCAGGTTGCTGAAAAGAAAATTAACTCCATCCAGCCTAGCCCAGTACACAGGCCCACTTACCCAGTAATTAATCCAAGACTTACTCCCTGCATTTCTGTACAGCATCTTCTCAGGGTGGTTACTTCTTTCTGAAAGGGCTTTTTTTGCAGCAGGCAATTAGCCTGCTCCACAGTGCTCCCTTTCATGGAGGGAGCAGGGGATGTTAGCTCTTACTCTTTCAGCACATAATGGGGATATAAGGCAAAAATGAGCCCTTTCTGTATCAGTGTTCTGGCAATTGAGCAGCCAGTGTTGGAGACAATATACTTAATGTGCCCTCAGGGCATGCACTTTAGTGGTTTGCTCTGAGTGGTTATGATGTATTCTATGAATGTATGTTATAGAGTCAGAATAAAATGCATGTAGCAGACATATACTCATCACCATCTAGTGAGCATTTAGTTCAGAGTGCATATTACATGCTATATTGAATATGGCACAGTCATTTTAAGAAACAGTCTTAGATTTATAAGTAGATACCTAACAGCATTCCTGTTTTTTAAATCATGGCTTGGCCTGTGCAGATATCGTTTACTAAATCTAAATATCACTAGTCCATTGTTTCTTGAACAGCTTGTGTCACATTATCAACACAGAAATTCTATTTCACCTTTGTGAAAAAAACAAGAAAATATCCCTCATATTTCCCAACACAAACCCCAACAGGCTTATTTGAAGCATTTCTTGCACTCAGCTTCTTTGTTGGGATGATGAAAGTTTACTCTAAATATTTCATTTTCAAATGCTCTTCCAACTATTTAATCTCTGCTGTTATTTCCATCATGTAACAAGATTATGGAGACTAGTAAATTTATATTTCATGGGTTTTGTCGTAAATACTGTTCTCAAGGTATTTTTTCTTTTATGTTTAAAGAGATGAGAGAAGAGATGAAACTTACCTCTTTTGATATGGGTCATATATAAAAAGCAAAATTTCTGGTCTGGAATGGAGCTGTGATGGGTCTTGCAATCTGATACAATCAAGCCAAAGCTCCTCAGAGACCAGGATTATGAAAATATTTCTAAGGAGAATTGGTAGCATGAATTGATCTGAAAATACCTATTTGGAGGCTCAACTATCTGGCATTCATTTGACAGACATCTGTTAAAATGGAACTAGCAGAAAACCAGCAAACACCCATCAGATTCTACTCCCATGTCTCACTGAGGTCAAGTCATCATATTTGAATGTGATGAGCAGAATTTGATGTTATATAAGCATTTGGTACATTTCTACAGAAACATGGGACTCCCCTTAGAACCAAAGTTGCAAGAATTCAGAGTAAAAGTACCAGCTATTTTTAACAGACCTAGCTAATTTTGGTAAAGTTAAAGGTAGCTATGGCTTCTCTTAAGTCTGTGATTTATAAGTAGATACCTAACAGCATTCCTGTTCTATGCTGGCAGCATAGGTGGCTACCATTCCTCAAGTTCCACCTCTCCTCTCTGGGTTGAGTGGGAATAGGGGCAGCTTATTTCAAAAAGGTTTGGTGAAATTAGGAAGCTGACTAGTTATGAAACCCAGCAGAAGTTCTGCACTGACTGGAGTTCCCACTATAATCATGTTTTTTAATTCTCAAATACCATGTGTCCTCCATGTTAGTATTAGTTGGGTCCCTCCCTGCTGCTCAGACTGAAACGGGAGAATATCTCTCATTTGAAAAACAGCGCCACAGACAATTTCGTAGTGTCTCCTAGGGGGGTGAGGGAAGAGAAAACAGAAAGGTGGTTTTGTTTCTAATACAGGCCAGAAAGCAGCTGCCAGAAATTAGGTGGAGCCATGGAGAGCAGATAGAAAATATTCCGCAGGATCTTCACAGTAGTTAAGAAAATTCACATTCCAATTCAGACATCTCACAGCAACATCTCCCGTGTCCCACTCTAATTTTACTCTGGAGCTTTTCAGAGGAAAATGAACGTGGAATACTATACCTATAGAAAATAATTATTTCTATATAATGAATTGTGTTGCTGATTACAGAAACTACCCTAAGGAAAATGGAAAAACTTCTGAACAGATTTTAAAGGCTTGACAGTACTTGTGTTGTCATAGTCCATCAAAGCTTCATCTGGAAACAAATTTTTTATCCTCCCTTACTCATACTGCTAACAGGGCAATCAAACCCCTGGACTGGCTTAGTGATTTACATTGAATCAAGATAAACTAACAAGTGCTCCTTTTTCCAGTGGAATGCCACCTCCTTTGAGAATGGGAAAAGTAAATGTGACACTGTTTATTGTTGTCTTGAGAACCTAAACTATTTTATACTGCAAGCTGTGAATGCAGAAAGAGAAAAGAAATTAACAGTGCTGATCTAATCTTAGATTTTCTGTGTAAACTGACATTGTGCCAGGATACTGATGCAAAACTGTATTTTAGTCTAAGAAATGTATAGATTTTTTAATGTATCAAAATAAAGTTTTCCTTTTAAGTAAGAAAGAAGTTTCTGTATCTTCCATGTGGTGTGTGTAAGCCATGCTCTTATTAGCAATACAATTTCATGTTCCTGAGAAGCAAGCCAAATTTTTGCTGAAGTTTTATTTTGTTCTGTGCCTGCTCTTCAGCTGAGTAGCTGCAGTAACAGTGGACATACTGTCATGGTGCCAAGAAAAGCATTCTGATGCTAATGTTTTCTGAGATGGGTGCATGAATGGGGTTTGGTGGAGCAAAGACAGGATATTTTTGCTGTCTTTTTTCTCACTGATCCTCAGTGATCCTCTCTTTCACTGATCCTTCCCACATTCTGCTCCTCAGCTTCTCCCCAGTGTGTTGGAAACTGCCCCTTTAAGCTAACAATTTCACCCATCACCACATTCCTCAGCCTTTCTGATAGGCTTAAGGTCAGGGTGTGCTTAAGGTCAGTCACATACAGAAGCAGTTGGAAAGTTCTTCACTGTGAAAGGGGAGGTTGTGGTCACACCTACAGAAGAGTCCTTGCTCATACCCAGGAAGGAGGACTCTCAGGGCTCCTAAGGCTATCTAGAGTGTACTGGCTCATAAGATGTTTTGCCTTACCAGGACAGTTGTGGGGCAATGAACAGTAGGGTGGCATGAAGGAGATCTTGTTGTGCATTATGAGCCATACAAGTTGCATATCCCAGCACAGCACCTCTTGTGCCACCATTTCCTTGTTCTTCAAGGACCTGTACACACTCCCTACTCTGCACAGCTGTTCTAACAGCTTGGATGTCTAAAGATGGATGGTGAGTAGAAGCAATAACAGCGGCACATACAGTCACAAAGATTTCTTCCCCTCTCTTCTCTATCCCATAGGGACAGCATATTTCTGCTTTTTACTGCCAAATTTTTTTACACTAATACACTAATGCACTAATAAGCTAAGCTGAACCATGTCTTCTGCTTCTACTGTTCTGCAGAGATCAATGCTCTGAAACAAGACATCCAGGAGAAAAAAAAAAAAGGCACCTAAAGATGTGCTGCAGAAGGCTAGTGAGAGAAGCATATGCTGGGAGAACAGAATGGGACATGGGACTTAGAAGGAAAATTTCAGGTTACTGTGGTGGAGTGTGGAAGAAAAAGCTGTTCTCCTACTGTTAGCAGGGAGCTGGAGACAGCTCCAGAAGCTGCAGAAGCAGGGTTTTTCCTTCAGCCACACAGCAGTTCCTACTGCCAAGACATTCTTCATGCAGTGAAAATGTACCTCTGACCACTTAGCTGTGTACTCAGCCCCTGGCATTGGCAATTGCAGAGCAGCACAGGCAGATGTCTTTCCCGCTCCCTGAAAAGCCCTGCTGTCCCACTGGAGAAGCAACACAGCAACATGTCCTTGGCTGCTGAAGGAGCTCTCCTGGCACGTGTAGAGGATGGGACCCTCCGTATGCAGCATTTAGTGTGCAGCAAAGAGTCTCCTACTCTGAGCTAGGGAGCCCAGATCCTAAGCTGCTGGAGTCTGTCATGGCTCCTTCCCTCCACTGTGGGCCACTGACCCAGTTTTAGTCACTGGTATTTAGATGTTTAATGAAGATTAGCTAGTGCCCAGGGAGCGATTATTTAGAATTTCTAATTACTATTTAAATTCTGAATGTGTGAAATGGACTCCCTCACACAGAAAACCTAAAAAGACTGTTTTTCTGACACCTACTGCCATAATCTTCATCTAGTGCTTATTCTTGTCTACCTTAGATACACTAAAAATAAAGTGGAAGGAAATTCAGCACCAGAGCAGATTTTCTGAGACCCTTACCAGAGCAGTCAAAGCCAGAAATAAAGCCTAAGACAGAAGCTATTGAATTGTTGTATCTCACTACCACAGCTGACAGTAATCAAGTGGGAGACAAAGGAGTGAGCAGGTATTTCACACTGCAGTCCTCTGAAGAAGAAATCACAGACCTGAATCCTGTGCCCTAGGAAGAAAAAAAAAGTCTGCCACAGTCCCAGAAATAGTGGTGTCTCCTGTTTTTAATTACGTTTCTGATAGCTCTTACTCGTATCCTGGTTTTAAATACTAAGTCCTGAATACACACCTTGGATAAAAATTATTTGCTATGCATTGGCAATGCTGATAGAGCAGGGTGGTCTGGCCGCCATGTCCCCCCATCTTTGCTTCCAGATAGGAGAGGGATTTGGATACCTGCTTGGTGTCCAAAACACACTGCTGCTCCACCAAAAACCTCTGTTTCCTGGGATTTCTCACTTTCTGTCTCTGTGCCTCCCTTTCCTCAAAGATGGGGATGCTATAAAGGCTGAGTACATTAAAGATCAGTCAGTACTCAGATACTGTAGGAGGATGGATGAATGAAATACAGGCAGGTAAGGCTATGTGTGAAATTGGGATCTAAAAATGCCTCTGCAGCTGCAAGAGGCAATGAATTGGGTGGAATTTGCGTCCTATGCAAAAGAAATTATATAGACATGAACACCTCAGACTCATTCCTCTTCTGATAGTTAAAATATCTGAAAACTCAATTCTCCACTAGGAAATCCCCTCCAGTCCTTCACTGGGTGGTCTCGGTAGTTCACTGTGCCTGCTTTCTGCAAGAAAAAAAATCCACTTTTTGGAAGGCGTGCTGGGTGTCTCTCAGACCTCTCTAAATTGCACTGCCCCTAGTAACAACAACAAACCTAACTTTAGTACCTAATGTTGAACATTGCTGAATGAAGTAAAGGGATTTCAAAGCATGAGTTTGCTGCCTGTTTGGAAAGATTGGGTAAGAGGTCTGCAAAGGAGTTCTTCCTTCTTATGGGCACAGAAACCCTACTGTCTCCAGTCAAGGAGCATCACAGCTTGCTTTTGAAAGCTCTGGTGTTGTATCTGTGCGTTATGGGACAACACAAGGACAATGAAACCTCAGAATGGTCTGTATTGCATTGCAGTAGGAGACAAGCCTGCCAGAAGAGCATGGTTCATGCTGTTTATGACGAAGATGAGACTGGACAGCTTTATGAAAATATAATTTGCTCCCCCAAAAAACCAGCATAAGCGCTTGCAGGTCTGAATTTCCCAGAAAATGGACAGCTTGAAAAGCTATTAAGCTTCTTAAAGAAATAATAAGGAATCAAAGCTTGAATGAAGAGTGTAGGAGAACTATACACAAGCCTGAATTCCTGTTCACTTCATTGTGTTCATGGGCCAAGGCCCCCCCACATTTCCATAATCACTGTCTGAACTTACTTTAAGAATAGCACATAACAAAGCCAGTAAAAAGCACGTATTGAGGTTTTGAGCCATGGGGGAAAACAAACTCTTGTTTGAAAAAAGCTAAACATTTGTTTATGTGGCCACAAACGGGGTTGGGCCCCAGAAGGGCTCCACCCATGGCATGGTGAAGGAAGTGGCAGAAAGGAGGGAATAGACTGAGGACCTGCCAAGCCAGAGGCATGACGTCAACTGAGGTAAGTCCTGGCAATGGCAAAACGGTGTTTGTTGTCCAGGCTGCTGTGGAGCAGCCTTGTATTTGCAATTTGTAGCTCTGCCCACCCCCACTGAGGTCCTGAAGATGTTTTCCAGCTAACCTTTCTGGAGGGATCAGGCTAGAAAAGCAATAAGCAGGGAAAAGGCAGTGGAAAAGCTAATATGGAAAGGGCAATAAGTAGTAAATGAGGTGCCAGAACTCAGAGACCCTCCCCAGAAGTGGGCTGCTGGAAAGCTCAGAGGGGATCCAAGAGCATTATCTGTGCCATGCTTAGTGGAGGGATGGCAGTGGAGTGTTTCTTTACAGGGTATTTGTGCTTGCTTTTACCATTACAATTTCTATAATGAACTGCTACTGGGGGAAAAAAAAAAGTTGTTTTGGCTAGAATTAAGTATTTACATGGAGGTGTTTTGAAAAATATGAAGAAAAATGAGCCCTTGCCATCTGAGCATCATTGGATTTGCAGAAGGAGCTTTTGGAGAGACACTCCCTTAAGTGTCTTACTTTTGCAAGGGGGAAAAACTGTTCTTGCTGGCTGTTCTAGTATTAAAAATGTTAAGAAAGTCTGGTAAGAAATGATGCAGTGCAGGCCAGGACTCAGAGCACTTTGGTGTGATAGTTGTAATACATCAGGAACAGGGTACTGAGTATGTCACATATGTCCAGATGTACATATGATGTGGTTGTGCAGGTGAAAGCTATTAAAAATTATTAGCTACTGAAGTACTCTACTCAGGGGAAAAAAAAGAGTTTGCTGCTCTTGAGTCAAAGGGTTAATTTTTTTTTTGTATCACAAAACCCAGACAAATACAAAATTTTTGTTTTCACTCTTCCAGATGAGTCCTGCCAACTCATTCAGCCTAAGGGCACAGCTCAGTACAAGGCATAGGCAGCATCATAAGCCTAAACAGCAATAGCCTCGTCTGCTATTCTGTTCCTTCCTTTGCAGTCACAATAATGAAATCCAGGGGGAATTAAAAGTATCCTGGCTGCAGAGCCCATCAGCCAACCATTGTAATGTGGCTGTGAAATACAGAGCCACAGACTAGCAAGCACAATTAGCTAGTAAGATCGGTGCTCCATCATAATCCCATTTTAAACAGGCTGCTGATAGAGTAATTTTGACACCAAAATAGCTTCACAGGAAATGCATATTCACTGAAACTCATTGTGCCTTTTAGTAAGCAACACTACAAAGAAGCCAACAACTGATTTTCACTGAGGGCTGTCAGCAGGAGCAATTTCTCTGCTCAGACCCGTGCTGATGAGAAAATTTTCCATGCCCCCTTCCCCCAAGCAGAGCCAGAAGGGCATGGTTACACATGCCAGCTGTTAAGGTTTTAGGCTGCCCACAGCTTCCCTCACAGACCTCAGCTGGGAGAAACACCCACAGTTGTTCAGCAGTACAATGGCTCTGCCATATCCTCCATAAATAGCTCAGCTCAACTTAGTGTGTGTTGAGCCATATTTATTCCTGTGGGGCACTGGGCCTGTTCTTACCCCTATGCATGGAAATCAGGAGACCAAATGGGCCATGCTCAACTGTTTGAGTAAGCTCCTAGAAAATGGAGGTAGCTTGGGCTGTTGGATCTCACCAGTAGCTCAGAGCTCATTAGGGAATGTAATTTAATGCCCTGACAATGTACAACTACTTCCCACAGCATGCATGGATGCACAGCACTGTCTGAGTTTGGAAGCTTCCCAGCAATGGTGCTCTCTCTCACAGTCCCAGCTAGAGACTGAGTGCAGTTCTCTGAAAGGAAAAGGCAGCATTTTTTCTCCTCTAGTTTTTCCTGTAAGAACAAACTGCTGTCTTTCATATCTAATGTAGGTTTTTAACAAACCAGCAAAGGGCAGTTCATCTCCTTAGAGACCACAACATGAAATCTTTCACCACAAAAATAATCCCATTGTAATGAAGTCTCCAGTCTTCAAAGGCACCTCTTGGGCCAGCTCCAGCTCTGGAAAGCTGTGTTCTGAGATGAGATGTGGTGCTGCAGCTGAGTGGTGTGGTTTCCAGTGACTCTTCCTGAAACCTATTCTCTCAGTGCCCCCTCTGCCTTTTGTCCCAAGGGTGGGCTCATAAAGAGCCAGGATTGCTTTGAGCTTTGCCAGTCTCCTGCCTAAAGGACTATTGCCAGCTTGATGACCTTCTGACAGATGTCAACCCTTTGTGCCCCTTCTCCCTCCCTCCTCCTCCAAGGCAGGGCTGACTTGTGTCAGCAATTGTCCTCCCCCACAGCCTGTGGTGCATGCACCTCGCATGATTTCTGTACTGGACACAGCCAGCCAATGAGTGCTGCCAGAAGAGTTAACAGATGAGAAGCTCACCTCCCGACTGGCCCAACTCAGTCAGGACATGGTGCACAAAGCACTGGCATTGACACTACCTGACCTCCCCCAGCTCCTGTCCTTGCCTCCTCCTGCTGGCTTATCAGACTGCAACCCGAGGTGATGCACCAGAGGTTATTGTTCTCCAGGAGGTAGCAGAAAATTAGCGTTTAAGGCAAAGGTGATCTGCTGCCTCTGAGTTTCAGTTATGGGAAGTGTAGGACAGGATTAGAACACCCTTTCATGCTCCCCAGCTTCTTGTGCTTATGGAGAGTTACGGCTCATCAAGCCTAAAAAGTGCTGTGGGTTTGTTGGGTTTTTTTTCCTGCTGTGAATCTTCTTTTGCTGTGCAGCCAGAATTCCTTGCAAGATCTGAGAAGTTAAAGGGTCAGATCCTTCATCCATTGCTGCTTCCTGACGTGGTCACACAAATACTGTTGAAAGTCACATTTCTGCACTTCTGTGAAGACAACATTGCCTTCACAGAAGTGCAGAAATGTGACTTTCAACCCTTTTATAACTCTCTTCTTTTCCTTGAGGATCACATCCCTGAATCACCTTTTTTACCTCACCTNTGGACACAGCCAGCCAATGAGTGCTGCCAGAAGAGTTAACAGATGAGAAGCTCACCTCCCGACTGGCCCAACTCAGTCAGGACATGGTGCACAAAGCACTGGCATTGACACTACCTGACCTCCCCCAGCTCCTGTCCTTGCCTCCTCCTGCTGGCTTATCAGACTGCAACCCGAGGTGATGCACCAGAGGTTATTGTTCTCCAGGAGGTAGCAGAAAATTAGCGTTTAAGGCAAAGGTGATCTGCTGCCTCTGAGTTTCAGTTATGGGAAGTGTAGGACAGGATTAGAACACCCTTTCATGCTCCCCAGCTTCTTGTGCTTATGGAGAGTTACGGCTCATCAAGCCTAAAAAGTGCTGTGGGTTTGTTGGGTTTTTTTTCCTGCTGTGAATCTTCTTTTGCTGTGCAGCCAGAATTCCTTGCAAGATCTGAGAAGTTAAAGGGTCAGATCCTTCATCCATTGCTGCTTCCTGACGTGGTCACACAAATACTGTTGAAAGTCACATTTCTGCACTTCTGTGAAGACAACATTGCCTTCACAGAAGTGCAGAAATGTGACTTTCAACCCTTTTATAACTCTCTTCTTTTCCTTGAGGATCACATCCCTGAATCACCTTTTTTACCTCACCTCAATCACTGCAGTCCTATTTTTTTCTATTTGAAAAACAGTTGATCTTCATGTCACACATGATGAGTCAATGGCCATGTAGTACTGCTGCCATTTTAAACTTTGATCCCCTTGCTTTGTCCCTAGTGCTAGCAACAAGACACAGATGTGCTGCTACCTGCTTGCATGTGCACCCTACAGTTCCTCTGTGTCTATAGGTGTAGTGCTTGGTACACCAGTATAAAATGTGATGGTGGAATTTCAACTGCATTTGCCTCTGCCCCCCCACATACTTGCACTACAAGCAGAGTGGAGAGCAGATATGCACAATCAAGTATTTTTAACCGTGTCACCCCAAAATGATTTGAACAGGGACCAAAGGACTTATGCATGTTCATTCTTCAAGAAGCATTTAAGTGGAATTGCTAGTTGCAGGGTCCCTCACATGGGCACAGGCAACAAATCCATAAATGCAATCTGTATACATTTCGCTCAGAGACAGAATAGATAGAAGGATTCAGATCTAAAAAACCTAAGGCTTTGCTTTAGAATGTGTTTATCTTGGGTCCGCTTAAAATTGAAACACTATGATTTATTTGGTGGGCTCACTTTGAGAAAATGTGAATAAGTCAGGCACTTCACACTTACTCCAGTAACACAGGGGGACTGACATTGTTTTCTACAGGATTTCACTGTAGTTTTCAAATTAAAACCAAGAGCACCCTAAAGTGACTATTGCTTTCAGTACATGACATTTTAAAATTAAAATTTCCTTCAGTAAGTGACGTTAGCAGAGCATAGTGCCACATGTTGTTACCCGCTTGTCCTCCAAGAAGCCACAGCTGTCAGGTGGCACACCCCCACGACCCTGGGCACACAGACCAACATACATGCAGGCTCTCCTAGGGGCAAGTGTGCCCCTCCAGCTGTCTCATGGTTTTCTCTTCTGCACTCAGAAGGTCAGGGCCAGAAAGGTGCCTGCAAGAACAGGCACTGAGGGGCACTGGGGCATGATGTGGACATGAAATGCAGCAATGAGTGCTGCTGGTACCTAGGTCTGGGGTACTCGTGGGGATGTGGCAGAAGCCCTCAGGTCACAGCAAAATCAGCAAAAATTATTGCAAATTTAACATCTCCATCACTCCGCCTTTTCTCTGCTCTTCAAACCTTTTACAAAGCACTTCAAATGTCCCCAACATCCTTAGTAAAAATCTACTTGTCTGAGCAAAACTGCAACTACTTCAAAAGAAGACATGCCCCTAGAAGGGTTCAGTAAAAAATGCTATTAGTTATAAATGCTTGTCAGTGATCAGAAAGCCACCCATTTGACCAGCTGGCCAGCAAACAGCAGGCTTTTCAAGCCAGGCACGTCCAAATCGCAGTGAGTCCTGTGAAGGAAGGTGTACACAGTGCACAGATGCTTTCTCAAGCACTAGGACAGTCTGATTTGCCTTGTAGGTGTCTGGCAACAGTTACACCTCCTAGAGGAGCACGCTGCAGAGCTTCTTCACTGATCAGGGTGGCCGCCATGGGCATGGAAAGTCCCCAGCTAGTTGCAGCATGGTTCATTCTCCCCCAGAAAGCAGGCAGATGCCATGAGGAAGTGGAACAGGACTGGCTCATCTCCTTCTTTCCTAGAAAGTGCTGACAATGTTCCACTGTAGCTGGCTGTCCTAGAGAGGAAGGTGTGGGGCTGTCACCAGCTGCTTCTCAGGCTTTCATACCACCCACACCTCCCAAAAGGAGAGCCAGGATTGCTGTTGAAAGGAATAAGATAAATGTGTCTTTACAAACAGACTGTGTAGACAGGGCCAGGGACTTTTAGATAACGAATTAACAGGAGGAACTATCAGTTTCAGAAAATATTACTAATTGACGTGGCCTGCTGCTCAGACAATGTCATGCTAAATTCCTGAACTGAGAGAAGAAGACTTAATAGCATATGAATATAATTTCATATACAAAGAGGGGTTGCATATTAAGGGGGGTATAAAGTAAGTGAATCTGGAAGTCTGTACTTTGCAAGTATTTCCGTCAATAGGAAAAGGAAGAGGATGATGCAGCCAGGAAATTAGAAAAAATGGGAGGCTGCATCCTCCAACAATTTGAGAGATCCCATGGGGAAATGCTCCATGGCCTCTCCCTTTGTTCATGAATAAAATTATAGGACTCCTCTGTCTCCTTTCTGGACATAAACCTCTGGTGACATGAATTTTTCCACACACTGTCACTGCCACAGCCTCCAGCTCTGTTGTGCCCAGGCTACGGTCTCTGAATGCGCAAGAGCGTCCTTCTCTGCCAAGTTTTCAGATGCCAGCATCCCTCTTCAGTGTTAACTAGATGGTAAAAATGGCAGGTCATGGACTGTGTTTGGCACTACAGCAATCCTTCTAGGCATTGGATCACAGGCAGGTAACCCACTGCTCTTCCCCTCAGAGAGGCAGACTAAAGAAGACATAGTGCCATCAGCTTGGCATTTGCAGCCACCTGCCCAGAGTCCAGGCCACTTTCCTGCCAAAAGGCAGGGGTTTCATAAACTTGCCTTTTGGGTGACTACAAGCTTTTTGTGGCAGACAACAGTGCATGCAGAGTGCACGCCTGTCATAGGTGAGGAGGGCAAGGCAGACTGCAGCGCAAAAGCAGGATTAGAAAATGTTTAGTCCATTAAGAGGGCAGCAGCTAATTCTTGCTAAGAAGCAGCTTTAGGGAGTCTTTTTTCCTCCATTCTGCACCTTGCCATCCACCAGCACTTACTTGCTACATGAAGGCAGGCACGGCAGCAGCAGTGCCCCTGGCACGAGCAGCAGTGTGCCATGGGGACAAAAGCCTTTCTCTGCATTTTGATTTGGGAACTTTTTATAATGGAAGAGGAGGCAAGCTGGATGAAGAGTATTCCTTAACCTTTAACAGCTGGGGAACTGCAACTGACTGTACAGCCCAGCAAAGTGCATACAGCCCTGGAAACCTCATTAATTATGCTCCTTCTCTTCCACACTGTAACTGGTCTTTCCACTGGAGTATGCCAACACATCTCTCCTTGGAAGTGAGAGTTCGTATTTCCTCCTCCCCACTTACACTCCCCACTAAAAAAAAAACTAGCAACAGCAGAGCCTTTTTCGCAGGTGTGCTTGCTTTTATGCTATGTGAAAAACCTCCCTTTTTCTGCTCTTTCTCTTGCTGCTGCTTCTGATCCTCCTGAATTTATCTCTTCACTCTGCCTGGCTTCTTTCTGGTCCTGTCTGGCTGCAGGGCTTCTCAAAATCTGGTTTTAAAATATGAAGTGACTTTGGACTGTGTGGCTCTGGGCCAAGCCTTCATAGGCAGTGGCTGAGAAAATGTACTTATTCACTGCTTTTTGACATAGTCAAAGCTTATTCCAATAGACACTTTGGCATGAGACGAGCAACTTCAGAAAATGACAAAATGATGTGGTTCGAAAAACCCAGTCCTCATCTTCATTGAGGGATGGCTCCTGAGCAATGTACTTTTTTCCCACCTAATGGATCTTCTACTTCTTTCCAGCAGCTCTCATGATCTCCCTTGACTCTATTTTATTTGAGTGATGTAGAGGGGTCTATAATAGAGGTCTATCATACCTATATCAATATATCCTCTATTCTGAAGAATTCCCTCTGTCAGAGATAGGGAAGGAGCAGGAGATGCATGAGTGGGGAAGAGAATTAAATTCACAGTAGCTAAGTGAAATTAAAGGCCAAATTCTAATCGGCTGGGTCCTTTTGAAACTTACCTCACCCAACAGAAACAGTCAGTATCAGGGGAACAAAATTCACAGCGGAGCAGCGTCCCAAAGACGGCACAAGCATTTTAATACCAGCACCGTGGTCAAACCATAAAGCTGCACTCCAGCCCAGTGGCTGTTTTGTAACTGTATCTGTGTCAAACGTCATCATTATAAAATTACAGTTTCCTTTCAACACTGCGGTGTTGGATT
>VXBB01005792.1:119294-133230 GCA_013399915.1 Illadopsis cleaveri
TCTCCCCCCCAAACTTGTATTTCTGCAAAGAAAAGCCTGAATTTATTAAAGTAACATCAAGGAATCCTTTGAATGGAAAATCTCAGGAACCTGTATTTCTAATATATTTTAACTAATTAATACCTTTTAACTAAACTTTTAATATTATTATTGCAAGTTTTTAGGTAGTTACCAAGAAAAATTCATGCTAGCTATTCAATTTGAAACAGTCTTGCTTGGTAATGGTGGAATGCTATTGACACCTGGCAGCTACTCAGTGTCTGTGTGAAATGACTGGGTCGTCCAAGTGTGTTTTGTAGCACAAGTGTTGCCAAGTGAGAGTACGAACTGGGAAACTTAATAGCAGATGGAGCTCAGGAGCCAAAACCTAAATGATCTGGAACTGGGGAAATAGGAGTAGCAACGTGAAGAGGAAATCAGGTATGTTACAGATCAAGAGAGAAAACTGCTAAACCATGGCCTGTTTCAGCATGAGAATAAAATAAAGTGTTTGCTGCTGAAGTGTTGTTTGTTTGAAAACATTGTAAAAGTGGTAACAATGCCTGAGAACATTCTGTTTTGAACTTTTGCCTTAAGGTAGGCCACATTTTAAATGAGATTATTTTATATCCACTTCTGCTCCCAGACACTGAATATTGTGTGCAGACGAACTTGCTCATGAAGTGGCACTTGAAAAACTGCTTTGCAGCAATTGCTTGCACAACATTATTTTACATTTATCACTGATATGAATTGTTTTTGTCTAGGCCACCAGAATCTTAAGTTAGCTGAATATTTTACTTCTTTAACTCATAATACTGATTCTGCTTTAAAACGGCATAAATTATTTGATTAATTGATTAATAATGTCCTAGGCATTAATAAAATACAAAACTGGAAACATAATCAACATACTGCACAGGCACTGCATATAGACTACAGTTCAATGTTTGTTAATTATGTGATCTAATATTTAATTATAATATTTTATGTAACGCTTGGTATCAGATTTTTTGTGAAACATAAACATTAAATGTAAAAGTATAGTTGTAGCATTTAGTGATCATTATTTTCCATAACTTACACCAGAATTAACACGGATAAACTGTTTGCAAAAATTCATCAATTCTGTCACAAAATTTCTTCCTTTACTTACCAGTTGCTATGTTGCTGAAATAGAGTTCTCATGAAAACTAGACTGAAATGACTGTAAGTTCCAGCTTTTTCTGGAATTGAACACCCTGTTAAAAGGTGCTATAAGGAAGGAAGAAGCAGATCAGAGAACATTAGCACACCTGCTGGATGTACTTTCCTTCACTGCACATAGCTGATTGCATTTAAAAATTAAACAACTCCACACTTACATGAGGGGAAACTGGTCTGCTCTATATTCTACTGTGTTTTTCTCTGAATTAGCATGATCTTTTGTCCAGATGGATAAAATAGGTATTGTATTAACCTAGTTCTTGCCCCATTTGGAGCCCATTTTGCAGAGGTGTTTCATTAGCTATTTCCCTAGGATGAGACTTACTATCTCTTGGTTTTCAGTCTGTGCTGTCACTACTAGTGCTAATACTGCCACTCCTGTCATAATGCATTGAAACACCATTAATAATAATAATAATAATAATAATAATAGTAATAATTACTAGTACTACTTTTACCTAGGGTACATTGACATCTTCTATGGAATGAAAGGTTTCTGAATTTGGAGTGATGTTTTAAAACAGCAATATTTGTTACATAACCAATATAAATTTACTAATCTCCAGAATCATTGAGTCCAACTCCCTGTTCCTTGCAGGCCTATCTAAACCATATGAATAAGAGCATTATGCAGATGCTTTTCTAATAATTTGTTGCAACTTAATTAAACTTAGCCTAATCTACTGAAAGAAATTACTTTGCTAGTACTGAGGAACAAGAAAAGCACTTTGAAATCTTGTTTGAGAAGGTGTGTGGACACTACATGTAATTACGGACCACGCAGGTAAGGAGATGAGTTTCAGAGCACTGTCAGTATGCTCAGTCATTTCAGCCACCACAAGGTGGTAGCATTTCTGAACATTACTCATACTGGCTGCCTTCTCTAGTACTTCCATGCAAGATTTCTATAAAACAGCAGTAGCCCGATTTTTAATCACAAAATGGTTGAGGTTGGAAGGCTCTGGATGTCTTCTGGTCCAATCCCTCAGTCCCAGCAGAAACGCCTAGAGTCAGCTAGCCAGATGGGTTTTGATTATCTCCAAAGAGAGAGACTCAACACCACTCTGAGCAACCTGCACAAGTGTTTGATCACCCTCAGATTAAAAAAAAACCCACCTAACATTTTCCTTATGTTGTTATTATTAATATTAACATATTAATGTTCAGAGGAAGCTCCTGTGTCTCAGTATGTGCCCATTGCTTCTTGTTCTGTCACTGGGCACTATTGATAATATCACAGCTCCACCTCCTGTACACACTGCATTCAGGTATTTGTACACAGTGAAGTGATTCCCCTTGAGCTTTTTCTTCTCCAGACTGAACAGTCCCAGCTTATTCAGCTTTTCCTCATAGGAAATAAAGATCCATAAAGATCTTCATGCTGGCCTGCACTCTCCCCAGTGCCCAAAATACTCTTCATTTGCTCACAACTAGATGCAGCATTACAGGTGTGGCATTAACAGTGCTGTGGAAAGAGAAACTCTCTTGGCTTGGCGAGACTCCCCCTAATGCAGTCCAGGACATAATTATTTTCTAATAATAAGGATAATATTAGAGAGCTCCAGGAAGCCCAGAGAAAAGTCTGGTCACTGATCTGGTGTTATTCTCACTAAGAAGATGTAGTACAGTACGCTGTCTGCCCATTACTGTCACCATTCTTTCTCACCCTTTTCCTCCATATTCAATTCTTTTCCAACATTTGGTCGTCAGAAAAAGTTAAAGACAACAATTCTTCTCCTGGCTTCACAATTAAAAGCCAGTAGTTTGTTCCTCTGCATATGTGAAGAACAAATTATGTCCCACTTCACCTAAAAGTGTTTATCCTTGATGCTTTCAAAATGACTTAAAAATTACATTACATCTCTTTTGATTACGGTTCAGTTCAAAATTGTATTTTAATTTCTGGTTTAAGGAACAAAAGATATGCTAATAAATTCCATTCCACCAATGATGGAGCTACCTTTTTTTGCTACCTGTACAAATGTCTTGATAAACTAGGGAAGCAGTAAGATGCAAAGCATGTAAGGAACTAAATGCAATAAGGATGGAATTGTACCTACACAAGAGGAAAATTATTAATCAACAACTTTGTGAACAGAAAGCTGCATTGGGTAGAGTGATCAAATCCAAGGACATGACTTCCAAAGTCAGCACATACAAACCAAGGCTGTTCATTCTCCAGCAGGCTGCATAAAGCAAGCTTCCACTTAGGTTACCCTGGATATGAAGCACAATGGCCAAGATGATTTTACCTGCACAAAACCTGATTCTTTCTGCAAGTCTAAGACCTTCCAAAATACTGTAGAGCACAGAGAGGAATTCAGCTATGTTTTCATTCCTCCATGAAGATGCAATCAAAAATGCTGACAGGTAATTTTAATTACCTCTAGCAGCAACAGCACATACCACTCACCTAATTAAGGATGGCAGCTGGCTCTGGAAGTGCCAGTCTTTTCCTACTAATGATAAAGTTTTCAAACCTGAGTGTTTTGAGTTGCACCTTTATCAGATATACAGACCACAGTGAAGTGAAAGTTCTCAAAAAGGACTTCATTTGCACATGGGTCTCCCTTCACTCTCCCCTGGGCCTGCAAAAGCAGAGAATGAACACACACTTTTGTGAGCAGCAGAGCTCGCTTCAGCATACAAGTATTTCTGGGTGAAGAGCTCTCAATGCCCAAACAGTGAACCAAATTATACTTCCAAGGTCAGGAGATGTGGGCATTGGGAAACAGTTTCATACACCAGTAGGAACTCTTGGACTGCTGAGGAGGCTGTGAAATAAATGCTGTTCAAAGGTGTTTCAAAAAAATTTACCTCAGATGTGCCCTAAGCTTCTTGCCACTGTATAGCTTGTTATGGAGTTACTTGAGAACATTTTACTGTACTTCAAAGAAAGCAGTGATCCAGCCATGATCAGCATTCATAGGAAACCACATTTCGCATGGCACAGGGATTGTTTGCATATGTTGTTCTCACAAGCTGTATGTGTTGGTGAAATAAATATACTTTATATTTATAATTTATTTACTCTTGAATTTCTTTTAAAGTGAAGACATACCAGATGAATTCTTCTGGCCTCTCCCCATCTATATTTTGTATTTCTGCTCAAAAACAGGAGGAATTTTATCTCAAGACTAAAAGTAATCTCCTCTGTATGCATCAATAAGGTCAAGGTGACCTGCCAAAATTTAAGATATGTAAGGTTATTGTGGTAAGAGTAAGAAACAGATTGGAGAGTCGGGTATTTTTCCAAACACTTTCATCTGCTTCATAGTTCAAAGCCTTCAGTCACCGCCCAGTGTTAATCTTTCTTTCATGTTTTTTCTTTCTCCTTCAGTACTTTCTGTAATGGTATCAAACTTTGGCATCTTTTCTGGTTTCTTTGCATTGTTTCTTTCTTGTATCAGCAAACACCCAGTTCAAAACAGTATTAGTAACATCTCTTCATTTGTTATTTCAAATTTGTTGGCTTCGGTTTTGTTTTGGAGCAAGACATGCATTCAGTTTTGAAAATTATATTACTTTAGAAACTTATTTTCATAAAGGAATTCTGTCATGGACTGTAAAAAAGCCTTTAACAAATTATAATAGTTGAAACACAATGTTTAAACCAGAGTCAAATCACCATTACAAAAATTAATGCCAAATATTATAACAAGAATTTTTAGTACTGAAAAGCTTTTAAATACATAATTCAGTAGCCCATGTCACAGATGGGTGTGAAACAATAGTACGCTATCAAATAAGAAGACTCTTAAAGAAATTGAGGGACTGAATATTTCCTATGCAGACCACGGTATTTCTAGCAATAGGAAAAAAGTCTTATAAAAGACAAAAAGATCCTTCACACATTAACAATTTCAACAATAATTAGGGATTTCTCTGTTCAAAGCCTGGAAGCCTTTTAGGTGCAGGGATACCAGGACTTTAATCTGCTAATAATGCTGAGTCTTTTTTTGAGATCTGAATAAGTAGGGTGATACTTACATGCTTTCACCATGCCAGGAGCACAAAAAATCACCTCTGGAAAGAAGTTCAGAGGTAATTTTTAGTATCTGAATATATGAACTGCAACAGTATTTACACAAGTGTCTATAAATACCGCAAGCAATTCAGTCTATCAACTCAATGCTGCCTTGTGTTAAGCTTATGTATCAGAAAGACAGAAAGAGACAGCCACAATTTGAATGCAAGCAAACTATTTGGCAAAGACATGCCTTGCCATTTTTCTCAAGAAACTTCTAAAATTTATACTTTTAAGATTTAGAGCTTATTCTTGCCACTGGTCACTTCTACCTATATAACACTTCAGTGCTGGTCAGGTTCTGTGGTTCTGTCCCACTCAGCAGCTGAATACATTTCCTACCATCAGTGTTCCTGCCCAAGCTGGTGTCATGCACAGAAAAGTCTTGCAGCCTCCAGAGAATCCTTGTATTTGGGCTGATGTGCAGCACCACAAATTCATTATTCTACTCTTCCCTGTACATGATCTAACTTGCACATGAACCATCACTGCCTATGAATAAATCTTTTCTGAGTTGAAAAGCAAGTGAAATATTCAAAATGTTCTCTGAGGGATAAACTCAAAGAGAGAATATTACATAAGGGAGGGAAGGTGTTAAAAGAAAAACCAGCCCTCCCACTTATTCCTCTAGAAGATACTGAAGTAGAAATTTCTTGATATCCAGCCACAAATATCTGGAGTCTTGACAGCTAAGCAGCACCTGAAAACCTTGCACACCCAGAAACCTGAGAAGTTTTTAACCTCTGGAGATACTAGGCAGTGCAGGAGCTCCAAGCCTCCAGCAGGTAAACAAACTGCCAGAAAACAAGCTCATGTTAAAAAAGTTTAAGGACAACTGGGGGTTGCATGGCATTCTAATCCCCATTCTATGTGCTAATTTCAAAACATTCTAACAGTTTAATGTGGCACTGCTAATTTTATCTGACATTGCCAGTGTTCCCTCAGGCCTAAAACCAATTGTTATTCTGTTTTCTTTGCTTGGACTAGATAAACTATAAAATTTCTGTACATGTCAGAAAAGTTTGAATTCTTCCAAAGCTTTCTACAAGTAGGGTTTTAATTAAAAGAACAGTTACAAAAATCAAATGAGAATTCTGTTACTATTGGCATATTATACAGAATGTGCTATTTTAAGTCAAAAGCAACACAAACACAAGTGGTTTCAAAAACTTTAAAGAAGAAGTGTCACTTAGAAGCAGCAAAATATATTTATATTGAGAAGAAAAAAAACCTAAAATGTTTCTTTACATCTTGTTAAAAGAAAAATTATATATTGTTTGGAAGAGTACCAGTAAGGCACATTTTACCACCTGCATCATGATTAAACTTTGACAGTCAAAGGAAGCTGCTGGGAATATATCAGTGCCCTTCACACACAGCAGAGAAGAATAGGGGTGAGCAAATTTCAGTCCAAGTATTCTGACCTGTTGGTACTTAAATATACTGAAATAGTACAAATAACAGATTTAAAAGTTTCAAGATGAGAGGTCTCCCCTTAATTGCAGATAGGCTAATCACAAAACAGACATAAAGAAAGAATTTTCAAAGTAAAGTGTTTGATTTTTTTTTACTTTACTAAAACCTCTATTCAAGAATCATATTTATACTATCCTTAGAAGTCCTACAGATACATCAAAATTTTGAAACTCTTCAAGTCAAAGAGAAAGCTTAATGTGACTTTCAAACTGATCCATGTTTCTTGGTATGCAGACTTAATACTTCAAAAATTAAATTTAAAAAATGGAGATATTTTAAATATTGGAGTGTGTTTAATACTGGATAATGCTTGCTTTACTGTTTGTTTTAACAGCTTTTTTTGGTTTCTCCTTGAGTTTCTATTTTGCTTGGAGTATTTACTTGAATTTTATCAAATTTAACGTAATTCACCAAAGACTTCTTTCAAAAGCCTTGAAATAATATATTTAAATTAAACTGTGTTGGCATTCTGTATTGTGAATAACTACGTACACAGCTAGTTTTAAGCTAGATCACCCTGGAACATGGAGTAATGAGTAAAGCAAAGTGTTTATAAAGTCATTCATAGCCTTCTAAATACCAGAAACCTGATAGCAACATGGCTCCTATTACTATTTTACTACACAGGTATATTGTCATATTCTTTTTTCCTCCACACAGGAATTTAAAAAATTTCTGAATTTTTTCAGAAAACAGGTTGCTTTTTCTGAAAGCAGCACTGTCATCAAGTTTAGAAAGTCTTCCAAAATACTATTTTTTTTTCATTTTTTTCCTTGACCATTATAAAAATAACAATTGCCATATGAAGTTTTGGGCCCATTTCATAACAGATACTGATTTTGTCTTTGATATTTTCTGCATCTTAGAGCTCACACATTTCTGCATATGGTGACAGTTGTAGCTCTTGAAATAAAAGTGCTGAAGAAATGTAGATTATGTTCTAAAACAATCTCCAGTAGACTGCTTCTTCCTTTAAGACACATGATATCCTACAGTCTTGACTTTAAATTATAAGCGGAATTGCAAGGATTAGCAGTACAAAACTTCCTACATTGACAAAAACTACTATTATTTACTTGTACAAAACAGATTATATAAAACTCTTGCTCTGTGCAGAAGCTTATTTTCTATATACTTTTTACTTCCTGTTAGTTGGACAGCTACATTGCCACATAGATATGAATAATACATGTACATTTTATGTAGATTACAGTAAACAGAATCCTTATCAAAAAACTCCAGTGCTTTTACCTCTTTACATAAAGAAAAAGAAAGCCAAAACCATAGCATGGATCTATGTATCTGAATAAGAAAATCAGGAAAACAAGAAAATAATAATAAGGAAAACCGTCAATATCAGTACCGTTAAACTAAGAGCCTCACCACATTGAGCTAAAAATTTTAAATATATGGTATTGACAAGCACACAATAAAAATGAACAGAGTTGGATAATCTTAACACAAGTACCACTTCCTTTTCCAAACCCCCTACTCCTTTTATAGTTTGCCTTGAAGTCTGAGATATTTTTCAGAAAGAAGAGTAACGACTGTATGGCAAAGAGGTTAAGGGTTTTCAGAGATAGAGATACTTAGCCTTACAGTGGGATTTGTGAGAAACATGTTAGGGATGGTTATGTGGCTTTCTGCTTCTGAGTGTTAGAGACAGTAAATTAACATTTGAAGTCTGCCTGTTGGGAGGAGGAAGGGAAAATAATTTTATTTAGCAATAAGTCTATATTATCTTCTGCCAGACCTTTCAAATGTCTCTTCTATACCTGCAGCAGTATTTAGCAATTTCAACTGACAATACCTTAAAAATATGCTCCATGTAGAAAAACCATTTAAAAATAACTGAACTGCTCATTGTGGAACACTTAATAGCATGTTATATGGCTGATCCTTTACCTAGATTACATTTAGAGGTACCTCACACATAATTTTTCTGGTTTTGAAACTTCAAGGAGATGATTCTGGAATTTTTATTAAAATTTACTATGGAAATCTTCAAAATACTTCACTAACCACTAGTTTATTAATACGGTATTTGCAAAGCACACAAATGAAATAGTTTTGTTATTAAATAAACACAAAAAAAGATGGAGTAACCAAATTGTGAGTTCACACTAAACTCCTTTAGAAAAGGATTTTTAGCAACTTCCAGACACAACCGTTTTCACATTCCAAGGCAAGAGCCCAAAATGAATAATAAGGCACTAAAGCCCTTCAGAACAATTGGTGCAAACAAATACTTTATTTCTGAAGTATACAGGCATAGTAAAGACTTCTGAACTTTAACTTCAGGCAAACAAGTATTCAGTATGAAAGCTGGAATAACTCTCAGGCTGTATGGTGTAACTATGGTATGTTCTGTCTCCCTACCACTGCCCTTCCTTGAGTTTTCACAGTGAAAAAAGCCTATACTCAATGCCTGGAAAGCAATGTAATGCTGAGGAACAGGCCACAGGAAAGGGGACAGGATATGCAGCACATGATTGGCCCCTCCATCCTTCCTCCTGCACCTTTCCCCTTTATCTTCATTCTTTCTTGCCCCTATTGTCAGAAGACATCTGAAAAAGAAAGATAAAAAAAAAAAAAAAAAAAAAAAAAAAAACGAAACAAACAAAAAAACCAAAACAAACAAAAAAAACTTCCAGCTCTTGCTGTTTTAATAGGTGAGAGGTCTTCACTGAGCTGCTTACAGAAACGAGTTCATTACAGAAGAGATTTGTTGCCACACCTCTGCCTGTGCAGAATGCTGTAGTTCTTCTGCAGTTTGTGTTTTTCTTGCTCCAGCTAGGCAATTGTCTGGTTTGATTATTACACAAGCTAGTCAGGCAAAAACTTTTCTGCCTTGGCATAATTTTGCAATTGCAAAAGCAACTTGTGTTTAAGGTGATTTCCCCAGGCTGTTAGTTTTCAGTTACCATGGTTTGCAGACAAATTAAAATGTAGGAAGACATATTAACAACAGATTATTCCAGTGAGACCATTTTTGTACATCGTTCCATGATCAGCTGATCTTGGGAAATCTTCCAGAATTTCTTTTGTTTTTAGCGGAAAGTAGAGCTCACTATCTTATGTTAAAGCAATTTTCAATGCTGTTGACACAGTGGTACCTGAGCAAACAGTAATCTAGAGGAGAGAAGACAAAACAGGATTATCTGGACATTTGTTAGTATCTCACTGACCACTAACACTCATGCTGCAGATGGTCTTTTAACACCATTGAGACAAGACTGTGAAGTTGCAAATAGCCAATAGGCCAATTGTTATTGGGTGGTTAAGGGACTAGTGTACAACACGGGCTACTAATGTAGATTTCAGCAAGTAATTTATTTTAAAAATGGCCCCTGCACACAGATATATCCTTAAAATTTTCCTTTTCAAAACAACTTCTTTTTCTTGGCATGGAACCATTTTGCAACAAGATCATTCATATAGATATAAGAAGTTATTCAACTCCATCCAGATGAAGTTTCTGGCAAGAAAGTCCCTTCCAGAAATAAAAGCATAGTTATTTAGTCACATAATGCTGACTTTAAAAGTGCCCATACTTGCCTTGTGGTTACCATGTTCTTTTTTTCTTTTATTACCAGACTAGTATTTGAAGATACCTACACACTTACCTCCTCATTTTTAAGATAACCACTTAATAACACAGACACACCCCAGGCAGTTAGAAACTAAGAAAATGGCCAATTTGTCTGAAAAGTTCATGGCTTAAATCTTACAAACACCATAAAATGACACATACAAAAGATATTTTCTTTGTGGTAGAGACTGTATCACTAAATGTAAAGTTAATGATAATAAAGTATGTGATTGAGTCACCTTATTTGTTCCTCATTAACTTTTTTCCTACATTTGTTTCCCATTAGCCTCATAAGGTTTATCAGTCAAGGCGATTGAATATGACAGATTTCATCTGCAGTTCATATGACAAGTTACCTGAATGAACATAAAAAGGGGTTTTTTTTCAGAAACGCTTCTTAGAAAACTGCAAAAGATATAAGGTTTCACCAGCTTCTTAGAACCAAGTAACAGGTAGTGACATAAATTTGCTCTAATGGCCCTGACTAGCAATCACTTGGGATGTTCTCCCCTCCACCCAAAGGCTCCAAAGGACCAAAGTTCAGATCTGGGCATACTTACCTGAACTGAGCTGTCCTGCCCTGTAGGATGGACATTGTTGTATGGTTGTCTCTAGTCCTACCTCTGGCCTCATCTCCTACCCTGGACCTGATCCACTGCCATGCCATCCTTGTCTGGGACGGCTGGCAGCTCCCATATTGGAGTACCCCAGACCCTGGTGTATTCAGGTGCAGTCAGACTGCCCTCTGGTCAGGGTGAGTGCTTTTGCCTGTGTTAGGGGCATCGGCAGCACCTGTTTTGTTCTTCAGACTGTTGAGTAGCTCTGCTGTTGCTGCTTGGTGATACTATGTATAGTGGAGCCACAGGAATAGGAAAAGGGGATTTTCTCTCTGTCACCTCTCAAAGTAAGCTGCCTTGTGAAGGAGGAAAGGGGAATACCAGCAAAAAAAGACAGCATAAAGAGCATGTCAAACATTGCTTCAAGCAAGCAAAACTCATATGTGCCTGAAATGGTTGTTAGATGTGTTATTACTACAACAACACACCAACTCAATCCAGCAAACTTAATACAAGATCACTTTGATTTACTGTCACATTGAACAGGATCTACGTAGAAGATGCTTGAAGAATGAGTCTCTTGCACCACAAAAATGACTGTGGTTTCAGGATTCAGTAGTGCTGAAACATGCACAGAGAAGTACGAGTACCTGTAACTCTTAAGTACATTACATTCTTTTTTCCCTCTACTGTTGTAAGTTGCTTCTTGGGCATTCGAGAGCGTAATTTTCCTTCTTCATTTCCCTACCACAGAAAAGGAAATGTGAGAAGAAAGCTAAGAAAATCAGTGAAAGTTTTTGCTACCGAATTTAAACAAGGCAGTATTTTAGCATATAGCCCCGTTACACCAGATGGCAAAGTATTTCTGAAAATGTTGTTCCATTTTCTTCTTCCATAGAAGACCCAAGTTCTTAAGAACCTAGAGAGAGTATCAGAAATGGTAGTACAAGTACAGGGAAGTACTTCTAGGAAGAAGAGGTCACAGGAACGAACTGTTATACTAGCTCACATTGATAATACTATTGTCATGGTCATCAGATAAAATTTCAAATGCAATCAAAGCACAAAACAATGAAAGCACTAATCAGGGGCAGATGTTCTCTGGCATACTGTTTAACTGTGTTGCAAACATGAAAGCTCAGAAAGCAAAGTGGAGGCAAGTTGAAAACTATCTTATGCATGCCTGAAGGCACAGAAAGCAAACACCCTGTTCTAATCCTTTGAAAGATGAGTACAGCAGCTCTTTCACCTAGAAATTCGGCATGATAATGAAAACATCTAATACTTCCAACTGGTACTTACTGAAAACACCCTGATCTGAAAGATGCTTATTTTAAAAAAATTCCTTTAAATTAAAATTTCTCTCCCTTGCACATACCTACAAAGCAGAAGCAAGGAATGGATGTGGTAGGAATCTTGCGCCTACATGATTTCTTAGAGACAGTTACATATTGTGGAAGTTTTGCTCATGATTTTCATGCCTCATCTGCTTCATGCTGTTTTGACACAGGCCAACATGCCAGAAAATTTCCCTGACAACCACTGCAAGATTTCTTCTAGACTCTCATCATCCTATTCCAAGCCAGCTAAGATGGTGTAAAAGAATGCTTTTGTTATTTGACATGAAAAGAAAAACTAATTGGGATACTATGCTCTGCAGTGGTAGTCTAGAACAATTTTAAGGATAACAAAAGAATTAAGGTGTAGAACTTTCAAGAAATGTTAAGGTATTTTCAAATCACCCATAACATGAGTCAAGTTAAACTAGTGGTCAACAAAGTAACTGTTTAAAGAATGTGAAAATGATGGCACTTCATACTGGGGAGAAGTCTGTTTTCTTCTCTATTTCAGTTCATATCCTGTCTGGGGTTTCCTGATGCTTTTAAATTTTCTTGTTTACCTTACACCTGAGATGGCATCAGAATATCCTTTATAAAGGATTTATACTCAGATTCTACTTTACATGTGGCTCTTACTTAATCTTTCTGTATGAATGATGACCTATTCTTTAGAGACATGTAAAATGTGCATCCTTTTAACAGGTCAGTGTCGTGTTTTATACCTGATAAGCAAGGCAGAAGCTGAAATTAATAAAATCAAAACCACTGGTTTGAGGCTATCAGACTACACTGTGAAATCTTTCCAGGGCCATAAGACTCATTGTTGTGAACTCATTCCATCAGCAGTCCACGAAGCTAGGAGGAGAAAATTTGAATAGGAATTTGAATATTTCAGTATGCTTCTTGGGAAGCTTGTGGCTAAATTTTACTGGCGTGCTAGTGCATATGGCTCCCAATACAAGCACATTTTCATGAATTCAGGCAAAACTAAAAATTTACCTGTAGGGCCTAGTCAAAGCTAAATAAAATTAAAAATATAATGTGTGTGTGTGTGTAAATGATCTGTTACATTAATAGTAAAGCCTTCTGATAATAAAATGTCATCTACCAGAGATGATATTTCTCTATATCTTTGAAAGGTTGCCACAAGTCTGTAGTGTTGACATGCTGTAGTGAATGACTTTGAGACAAAGCACTTTATGTAATGCAGGTATTTCAAATGAATGTCTTCACATGACTACAGAACAAACAAGCATTCCAAAATATTATAAAAATTAATTTAATTTCCTATGGATTTGAACCCTAAATGCTTTCCTACCATGAAAAACTTCCATAATGTCTGGTCTGTGCCATGACAACAACTTTAAACTTTACCTCCTCAGGTCTCAGTAATAACTGTAGTATGACTACACCATTCATTCCCCAGATTCACATGGGATATTATTAGTCAAGAGTTAGTTTTGTGTGGCTGTTGCAGCATTATGACTTGCTTACTGGCCACTCGGACATCAAATTCCGGTTTGGTTATTACTTGTTTAAATTTGGATTTAAGATTTTAAACTTCTCCAGACATATGTTTCATAGCTAACCTGGGTAAGTTAATAGACACAATTACTTGGACATTATTGTTTTCCTTTAATGGGAATGGAATTGAAGAATAAGATGTGAAGATCTGGCAATTGCATTTTCAAGGTATTTTTATTTTTTATTTAATCTCCTGGATTATATTTTAAAACAGAATATATACTTTAAATATATT
>VXBB01005793.1:0-22747 GCA_013399915.1 Illadopsis cleaveri
AGTGGTAGGCGAGGCAATGCTGCTGCCTGCGAGGTGTGCGGCGAGAAAGAAATGAGTTGCTGTTTAAACACTGAAGGTTGAGATTAGCAACTGAGGTTTCGGTTCTACAGCTGGCAGGGGGTGATCTGAGTGAATTCGAAGGTCTCGATCTGCAGGAGAGGAGCTGCTCTTCTCTGTGTGAGGGGGGTGTTGTGTGAGAATATATAAACGTGTGAGGCTGAGGGGAATCCAAAGAAGGTGAATCTGATGTGTGAGAAACAACCGCTCAGTTTAAAATTTTAGAAGGTTTATTAAACCTTAACAAAGGACTGAAAAAGGACAGTGCACTGGGAGTTGGTGACCCGGCAGCCACGAGCTCATGTACAAAATGGCTGCTGCGCCTTTTATACCCCTGGGGTTGCATCAGGCAACCCTGGGCCCTTCTGAAGCCTGCCAGCCAACTCTTCTTTGCAGTCCATTGTTGGAGGCTGCTTTCTTGCAACTTGGTTGGAGGTCAGGTGTAACCATGCTGTGCCTCCTAGTAACCAGCTTTTCCCATTCTCAACTGCGCCATGCAAGGGGCACATGTACGCGCTTTCTCTCCACGTGTACGGGACAACCCAGGCTGCAGAGTGGAGGAAAGGGGAGAACAGAGGACATCTAAACAACAAACCACAATAGCACAACTGTACATCAATAAAACTTCTTTAAACATATATACAATATTCATCCCCTAGTGGCAAGAGCCAATCATCATATTACCTATCTACAACAGGTGCTAACATTCTCTTCTCATTGTTGAGTTCTACACAGTAAATGATGATGCTGAGATGTGTAATTGAGGTTGGACATTAGGAAGAATTTCTTCATAGAGAAGGTGATTAGACATTGGAATGGACTGCCCAGGGATGGTGAAGGTGTTTAAGGAAGACTCGATGTGGCACTTACTGCCATGGTCTAGTTGACAAGGTGGTGTTTGGTCATAGGTTGGAGTCCATGGTTTCAGAGTGCTTTTCCAACCTGATTCTGTGGTTCTGTGAAGGTGTAACTGCATTGCCAGTAATCCTGAGGGTTCTGCCAGGTGAAGGAGCCAGTCCCAGTTCTGCAGGCTCATATGACTGTGTGCTGCTTAGATCTGTTCAGACTCACATAGAAATGGAAGGAAAGGTGAAAAACACATGGGTGGATTGTGATGAACTTGAGCTTAATACAACTTAAAGATCATAGCACAGAAAAATACTAATAGTTGTGGCCATCTGCACAAAGCATGTAACTGTATATATAACTCTTCATTTAATTTTTATTCAAGCAGAAGATGGATTCCTGTATAAAATCAGACACAAATAATACAATTTGGGCATGTTTGAGACACACAGTTGAAAAATCACATTTTTGGTGCCTGCAAATGGAACAGAAGTCTTCATTTAAAACACTAAAATTTTTAAGACCTTTACAGATTACTGCTCATAAATTTTGCACTGCCTCACAATAAAAATATGAAAAATAGTTTAGAGTTGAAGGTGTTTATTATTATTCCTCTCAGTACTCATGAAAGCCTTGTGATGAAACAGTGGTTTATCGTTTAAGTTCATTCCTAGAAGGGAGGGACTGAATTCAAATAAAAGAAGTGCTATAGAAAGAAAACTGCAAAAGCAATCCAGGAGAGCTTAGGAGGCAGGGTAGCACCATGTGCTGGTTACCTTGATCCAAGATCCTTTTGAATCTAAACCAAACCTATGGATTAAATGCTCAAAGATTAGGAAATTAGATGATTCAAGTCAAAATGCATGATCAGAGTTGACTTTTGCAAGTTTCCCTTAGCTTTTGACTCTCAAGAACTCTGCCAACAGACTGGAAAAACTTTGGCCTTCTGTTAGACTTTGGCATGTTGTAGTCTGGCTCTTGCACACTAGTTACCTGTTCACATTTACCATAAAAACATAAAAGCATAACTTGCAGCTAGATTTTGGAAGTAACTTCTGGAAGGGTTTGTTTCCTTCTCTTTCCCCCACCCCTTTAAGACTTTCTGTCTTATGGGATTTGTTTGCAATCTGCTAGCTGAAGCTCTGAGGCAAGTTTGCCAGATCTGGGGCTGCATCATCACTCTGCACATCTGGAAGTGGTTTATGTGCTCTCATTCCTCCAGTGCAGTGTCTGGACTCTGCGCTATTCCTCAGCAGCAGAGAAAGGAAAGAAAACCAGCACAACTCCAAAGTAAACTTTGAAGAGTTCGAAAAAGGAATTGAATCATAAAACTGTTTCTGTGCCCTGTTAAAGCCCTCGTGTGGGTGACTTCAAAGGAAGATGGTGGTCAAGGACGCTTTGGCAAGAGTGCTTACAGCTGTGGGCTATCTAGGATCCAAGTAAATAGCTCCACAGCACTTCAAGAGAGAGGAGTCCCGAATACTGTGCTGCTTTGAAGAGGTAAAAAGACTAATTAAGCAGAAAATATCTGAGAAGTAATGTCACTGTTTTTGAGCTTTCCCTTTTGCAGCCCCTCGTTTTGTTACAGGATTTGGCAGCTGAGTTAGGGACTGCCAGGTTCCAGGAAATAATGTCTACAGTCAGAAAAAGCTGAGTAAATATTTGCAGGGGAACAAACATACCTCTCTTTCCTTAAAAATCAGTAGGTAATCAATTGGTGTTTCAGAGGTTTAGGAATGCTGTAGTTGTAGAACTCAAACTTGCATGAGAGTCTGTCTTTGGATTTTAAAATTTAAAACGTGGTTCAGTTTATGTGGATTTAATAATTTCTGCAGATAACGTGAACCTGTGGCTGTGCAGCTTTCATCTTGTAGTGACCATTAGGACTGTTTGTGGCTATTGTTACAAGTGCTAATTCAAAGATAGTAGGCAGTTCTGTGGAAATCAGGGGAAGATCGTTATCAGCTAAAGTGGGGCTAGAAATTAGTCCAAGAGTGTAACAGCTTCTGTTGTCTCTCTGCTCACCTAAATGAGTAAAGTTTTTAAATGTAAAAGAAAACAATACTTCTGTGTAATGCATGAAAGAAAGGCTTTCTCAGCTGTGTTTTTTTTCAACAGATAAGCTTGATTTCCTCTGTGTAAATTAATGCCACATGAGAAGAGTGGTCTGCTGGAATGTAGATAAGTAGTGCAGATGTGGAAGAACTTCCAGAATATTCCTTTCTCACTGCAATTTAGTCATTAGCTGGGCCTTAAATACACGTGAATATAAATGGTTTGTAAACAAAACCACATCTTAGATTTTTATATATATATTAGTATATATTTGTTGTCATTTAACTTGTTGGTCAAAATAGAGACTAATTTAAGATGCTGCCTGAACTTGAGCACTAACCAATGAGAGGTGGTCAGTTTTGTGACTCAGATTTCAAGAATTCTTGCTGTTCTGTCTGATTTGTTGAGGAGCTGGAACAAACTTCATTTTTATGTGTGCACAGAACCCATCTTGTATCTTTATTTGTGCTGTAATGTGTCCATATCTGTATGTGTAGAAGCAGGAAAAATTGTTTTCTGTTCTATCCCTACGTAATATAAAGGTTAGATCACACAGTTAGATTTTTCTCTCCCCACCAACTTCTGGTCCTGTTTTTTACTGTTGATTGTTGTTGTTTTGGTTATGTGGTTTGTGTTTTCCTTCGTAAACAGTAGTTTTGGGTCCAGAATTCCAACGAATGTTGTGTTTCTCTTAATCCTGTACTTTAAGGATTATGTTCTGTCTTCTCAGACATGGCTGCTCTCAGGCCTGGACTAAAAGCACAGTTTTAGGGAAGGCTACCATTTTTTCTTCAACATCACAAAAAATGTGCATAAATACAAGCCACACTACACGCACTGGAAGAATGAGGCTGTAAGAAAATAGTCTCATTATTGCTTTGAAATGTTTTGAGAGTCTAGAAGACGCTGCCCTGGTATAATATTCCCATATGTTTGGAATGCATACTCCAGCAAAAGATTCGTATTTGTGATAGTTACGTTGTTTGAAGTGAAATCAGAGATAAATATATTTATAAATTGCACAAGTGTGTGTTTTAATAGTTCTTTGCATGGTATCTGAAAATGTTATAAAAATTGTCTACTGGCGTGGATGATCAGATGGGATTTATTAAAATGTTTTTTATAACCTATTAAATTATTAATAAAAATATTTATAACCCATAATATTAGTTATTTGTTAAAAAAAAAAAAGGTATTTACGGAGAATAAGTGCAGTTTTACTTTTACCAGTTAAAACCAGCAGTAAAACTTGATAATCCAAAGTGTAGTGCTTTATATAACTAAGTAGAATTCACTTCTGGAATTAATATTTCTCTCCTTTTTTTTTTCCTTTTAATTCTTTTTTTATTTTAGTTTACCACAGATCACAGTTCTCATCCAACAGGACACATGGCTCTTTTAAAGAAAAGTAAGAGAGATTAAAAACATTTCAAAGATACATTTTTTTAAAAGAGGACAGAAATATCAAATCCAATTTCTCATGCAACTGTTGTCACAGTTGCATACAAATTTATAATTCTAGTATTGCTAAATTGTGCTTAACTTTAAGTATGCAAACAAGTCTTTTCCTGTTAACTGTGTCAGATAAGTACAACCATAATTCACATTAATTTAAAATTACTCACTGCTTTACTGCATCAGAACGGAGGTTATGAAATTTCCCACCAATACTGCAGGTAGCTGCTGTTTTCATGTGAATTGTGCCCAGAGCACTGAAGCTGAATTTTACAGAGCTCTGCACATTAACGCTATCCATACTCAAAATTGAGGTGTGACCCCAAGAACTTTGGGGTTCTTCTCCCCTGTAAGGGTCAGTGACTGAAAATGGACTTTCGCCTTTACTTATGTGCACAAAATTTCTCAGAAGTCAATGGGCATTTCCCTCAGCTGGTTTAAGGTAGTGCAGGTTTGGTTTACCAATTCCCATCTAATCTCATGCCCAGTTGTGGCCATTTGGCCATTTTGATTAAAATAGATAAAACCTCTGTTCTCTTTGCTCTTTTAAACACCTTAACTACATTTTATGGTGGTGCAAAAATAACTAAGTAATCTGAAACAAAGAACAATCATCATCAAAGTAACTGTTAATGAGGGCAATGTATTCCTTCCCTGTAGTGCTTGGCGAACTCTCCCAACACCTGCACATGCTTGGTTTGTGTTGAATGACTTAAACTTGTACAAGATACAGTCAGGTCTTTCCCTTGCTTTAATTTTACTGATTTAAATCACCCTGTCAATATAAGTATTTTCAAATATTTTGAAATGTTTCTGGTTTCAATTGTGTGGTGGGTTTGTTTTTCTAGAATTTTTAGGGTTTTGCCCAAATACACCTTCAGGATCTGAACACTGAAAGAAAAAAATTCTCCTGTGTCTGAATTTTTATCAGGGAAGCATGACAGAATGGAACGGCTACATAAAAATAGTTAACTCATTAAGTGACTCATTAACAGACAACAGACTAGCCAGGGAAAAAAATGTTCCAAGCTCCTGGTAAAATTCAGAAACATGTAAATTTTTTAGTATGCATAACCCATATATATTGGAAGACTTATGATTTAGTGAGCAAATTAACCATGAAAATCAAATCGTTGGGGATTACTTTAATAAGGGAGAGTCACTGTTATGTTTCCAATGTAAAATTTTTAGCTTGATCAAATAACATGAGAAAATCACAACAGACAGAGGTTATCAAATTCTTCTTTTATCATCTGTACTGGTTGCAAATTTGATTTTTTTTAAATCAGATACTTGGGAATTAGCTGTTGTACTGATTGTTAACACATTCTCCCTCTTGTTTCAGTTAACCAGATCTTACTGTTACTTCTTGTCTTAACTGTGTGCGCTATTCTGTATAACAAAGTTCACCAAGTGCCACTGGCATTAAGAAATGAAACAGGTAAGTGACTTCTCTTCAATTTCATTTATATTCCTGTTTCATGTCTGTCATGTCTTAACTTGAACAGCACTTTTCACCTTATTGAATCTTGTTTGTCCTGCATTAGATGAGCTACTCACACTGTTGCATATAGTCTGGTTGAAAAACATTTGGCTTCTGAATTACTTGAATAAAATTGTAGGAGATTGATAGTTATGACTAAGAGTTGCAATTCTGATTAAGTTTTTATCTACATGCCACTGATGTAGATGGATGCTGGAGTATATCCTTACTTGAGCTGTACAGATTGGAGTTGTCAAGTGGTAACAAATTTTGATCACGACCTGCTCCTTGGGGATGTTCTTGGCCTGATTATTCATTTCAGATAGACCATCAAATCTTCATATTTACAGCAGAAGTTTTAGCTGGAATTTTTATAGTGGCAGAAACCTGCTAGGTTTAATAAGGTTGGACTAGTATTAAATGTTTATATAAATATCTTACTCACTGTTCCTAAGGTGAACAAACTCTATATTGATACAAATCCTTCTTTTTTTAGTATATTTTTGTTGGGGTTGTGATAATGATAATTGTTACTTTTTAACCAGTATAATTATATCTGCTAAAGTTCTGTAACTTAATCAGGACTTACCAGGGATAAAAATCTTTACCGGGAATGTGACTTGATTCAGTATAGTTTATGTTTTTTTCCCTTATATCATTAGTAGCTTCCTGCTGGCACAAATTTTTGCACTCTTCCTTTCAAGCCAGCTTGCCAAAGAAGTGGAGCTCATGCAGTTGCACTGTCTTTGACTTGCCTCCTTCCTTTCATAATTTTGGAACCTATTGTTCAATTTGTACTAAATATAACTGAGAAGTAGAAGTCTCAAAGATATTCAAACCTCTCCAGATTTCGTATGAATAAGCAGCTACATGAAGGACAGGCTAAATTTTGCTGCTGCTGAGTAGAATATGCTGAGAACTCTCTCATTTATTCTGTTTGGAGGCATCCAACAGTCCAGTCAACCTGCAGGTAGTTCTGGATTAGCAACAGCTCAAGCTGTGTGCCTTGCCAGGTGGGGATGTGGTAAGGAAAAATGAAGTGGTACTAAAATGATTCCACTGCTTGTGGTAGTACTTACTCATTTTTGTGACCCAGATCTGATGTCAAACATGTTTGTTTCTTGCAGTGGATTTGGAGAGCCCTGAGGAAATGGAAGAAGAAATCCCAGTGGTGATCTGCGCTGCTGCAGGCAGGATGGGCGCAGCTGTAGCAGCCATCAGCAGCATCTTTAGCAACACAGAGGCCAATGTTTTGTTCTACATCGTTGGGCTGAAGACAACCATCCCACATATTCGGTACACACCAGCCTTGCTTTGTTTTGGGCTGTAGTTACAGCGACGTTGTTGCTCCCCCTAGCACAGGCATAAGGCCTTGGAGGACTTTTCAGGGAAATGTAGTGCATTGGTAGCAACCTCAGGATTCTGTACATGATAGAAAAAGGACCATTTTGTCCTCCACGAGGCACTGACTTGTGCAAAGGGGTGTGAAATAGCCAGGCCATACCTGTGCTTCTCAGCTTTTTGTAGATAGGCTGCAGAAGACTCTGAAGTAAGGATACACTGCCTACCTGTCACCGTCCCACTTTGTGGCACTGCACTTACCCCTCCTCTGGTGCTGTGTCTTCAGTTTCAGAGTAGAAAAACTTGCTGTTTAAAGCTAGTTTCAGTTAAGACGATGTATTCAAGTTATAAAAAGAAGCCCAGAAAGTATTGCAATGACTTTCATTTCTTTCCTTTTCAGTTCATTCCTTGATTTCTCATTTGATTTCCTTTCATGAAATGAGAATTCTTCATTTAATGAAAGGAAGTTATATCCTGATATTTCAATGAATGTAATTTCATGAAGTTTCAGTTCATTATGTTTCAGTGTTAAAATTCGCAAACATTGTCTTAAAGAGGACCAAGTTGTGAATGAAAACTAAAGCAGTTCCTAGCAGTTCTTGCCTCTGCCTACCTCACTTCTGCAGCCTTTGTACACAGAATTTGTGTCAGGAGAGAAAATCAACAGTGGTGATAAGTAATCTGACAAAAATATAAAAGAAAATTAGTTTAGTCTAAAGAAAACATAAGTAGGACGTGATGTAAAAGTCACCTGGAAGAACATAAAACTGTGAAAGGGAAAAAACTACCCTCATATTTAAAAGCACTGTAGATAGGATAAGAATTAATTATCTTTAATTATAGCAAGAAAACTTAGAAGAATATAGTTTATTGCAAGTAATGGTGAAAGATGTGTTGTTTGGCAGTCTGTGGTTTTGGGGGTGGTGTGGGGTGTTGGTTAAACCTGTTCTTAAAATAAAATACAAAAAATCCCCCCACAAAAACCCCAACAAAACAAAGGTCTGTGTGCAGTAGCTGTAGACATAAGACATAAGTTAGTAGACGTAATTGATTCTGTCTTGGGATAGAATAGATCAAGTGAGCTTTCAAGGTCTCTTTTTGTTCTAAGTGTCTGTGAATTTCATACTGGAAGTACTTGCCATGCATTGATATTTTTTTTATCACTTCTTTTCTTTCCATTACAGAAAATGGATTGAAAATTCTAAACTGAAAGAAATAAAATTTAAGGTTGTGGAATTCAATCCTATGGTACTAAAAGGAAAAATCAGACAAGATGCATCACGTCCTGAGCTACTGCAACCTGTGAGTTAATTAATAACAAATTATTGAGGTTTTTAATAGTTATTATGGACTTTAAAATGTTCTAGATCTAGATCTGTTCCATTTCGTCCACAGAGTGTATGTATATATCTCTTCCAATGCAAGAGCCAATGACCATGAAAAGAAATTAGCCAGAGTGACAGTCAGTATAAACAAGATGTTGCACACTTTTCATGCAATGAGTACTGCATCTCTAGAATTCCTTTCTGAAAGGTCTTGTGGATGTAAAAATGTACAGGGGTTCAGTTAGGATCAAAGTTCATATTTAGATCACATCTAGATCAGAAAATCCCTTGAGCTGAAAATAACTGTAAGCTAGGAGAATACATGGAACAACTGTTCTGGATGCTTGCTCTGTTTTTATTTTTCACTGAGCATCTGGTTAGGACCCCTCTGAAGGCAGGAGCTGGGTAAAATGGTCTGAATTCTTACAGTTGTTCTTACATTCTCAGTCTCCTTTCCCTCTGTTCTCTTCTTCATTGCTGTTGTAGAAGTTATCCCATGTCTGTGCCACCACTCAAATCATTCCTTTAGAGCAATGATACTGTTATATTTTAAAGTGTTTGGTGTGATGTATGCTGTAACAATGCACTAGGAAGAGCATTGATAGCACTGCTGAGGCTGCATCTGAAGTGCAGTGTCCAGTTCTGAGCCCACCAGTACAAGAAACATATGAACTTACTGGGGTGAGTCCAACATGGGCTGCAAAAGATGATTAACTGAAGCATCTTTTCTATGAGAGGCTGAAAGAGTTGAGGCTGTTTCAGTCTGGAAAAGGCAAGATTCAGAAGGATCTTCACAATGTGTGTAAATACTTGAGGGGAGCAACAAGAAACAATGGGCACAAATAACGTGAAATTCCCCTTGGGCAAAAGAAAAGACTTGTTAAACCATGAGTTTAAAAGTCTCAGGTTGCCCAGAGAGACTGTTGGGTCTGCATCTGTGGATGTATTCATACCCCAACTGGGCATGGTCCCTGTCAGCCTGCTCGACCGGACTCTGCTGCAGACGGGGGTTTGAACAAGATGATCTCAAAAAGGCCCTTCCAGCCTAAAGGATTCTGTGAGGAAGCAAGAGATTTGGACTGCATGGTTAGGGCCATAGTGAGTAAATAATAATAGCAACAATAGTAATAATACTGGATTTAAGATAGTAGTAAAGCTGTGGGGGAGAAAGCAAATGGCCACTGATTAGTGCTCATTAAAGAAATTTCAACTGACTTAATAGAGACAGAAACCTGAGACTACTGCTTTACCATTTAGTCTTTACTTTCTCTTTCTGTTTAATAGCTGAACTTCGTTCGATTTTATCTTCCTTTGCTTATCCAGAAACATGAGAAAGTAATATATTTGGATGATGATGTCATTGTTCAAGGTAAGCTGTTGTCTAAAAAGCAGTTTCTAACAGAATTAAAATCAAAGTTATTGCAGCTTTTACGGCCATTTGGAAATATGAGATGTAATAGAAAACTGACACAGCTGCTAGGAGTGTTGAACTTAGGGAAACTACAAATAATCTGTTGGTTTAAATATGAAAGTTTGAGGACATAATTACCTGCATATATTTTGAAAAATTGTGATCAAAATTGCATGTGGGTTTCATTTTAACTGATTCTGGTCTATTGCTGAAAGATATGGTGGATTTCACTCAGATGCTCCAATGTTTATTAAGTGTGTGACATGCATTTCCTGCTAGTGTTTAAATTCCCACAAATACTACCAATTCCTTAACTAGAATTCCTGTTCTTGAGAGCAAGAGGAATTTACTCAAATAAGAGAATGGAAGCTCCAAACACTCAAAATATGGTTTTGAACATCTTCAGCTCAGAATATAAAGGAATTTGCAAAATCACAAAGATTTCAGAGTTCCTAGTCAAATGGGAACAGTTGGAAGACATTTGAATCCTGAAAAAATATTTTCTTTTTTTCTTATCATCAAAGTAATCTCTTTTGAAGACCAATTATTTTTTTGAAAGTTAATTTCTTGTGAGTTTTTTCTGTTCTGTTTCCCAGTTGCTGGGTTTTTTCTCAGTAGAGCTGTTGTCTTCATATTTGTTTTATCATATTTTCTTGTTATTTTAAAGCACTTTTTAGCCAGAGTGTTGTGCTTTAACCCTGGTGAGCAACTAAGCAAAATTTCCTTTGGAAAGGATCGAGTATAACTACAATAAACTTTTTGGCTTAAGTTAGTCTTTGCTGTGAGAACATAAAGATCAGTGAATTTACATGTGGCAAAAGCATAATTCTCCACTGCTTTTCTGCACTTTTTAATAGTTTTGTCTCTCTAGAGGCAGATTTCAGACCACCTGCATTTAAAGAGGTCACTATTTGCTTTATAACAGACAACTAATCTGTTCTGTCTGTCTCGTTTTAATTTGCCGTAGACTTCCTATTGTGGTTCTCCAACATGGGTGTTTCCAGTGGCAGTCTCTGCGTTTTGGTTTTGTTGTTCTGTCTGTCATCAATGGGCAGCAGCAATATTTAACTCTTTGAAAGGTTCCAGGTCTTCATTTTTAGACTCCAGTTTCACGAGCAGCTCAAGCTGAGCCCACCACTTCCCTGTCACCTGTGTTCACCAGCACTGGGCTCTCTCTTTCCCTGGGGGTGTCGGCTGATGGTGATTGTGGAGCTGCAGGATAAAGGTGCAGTTTCACATTACACTTCATGGTAGGCTGCTGCTGACCAGGTGGCCTCTCCTGTCCCCAGGCAGCTCCTCTTACGTCTGTAACCTGCGGTTATGCAGCTGCAGAAGCAGCTGATTCAGCTGTTTGACCTGGCAGAACATCAGCAGTACAAAAAGTACAAATGATGAAAGCAAAAGTAAAACTGGAAGCTGTATGGGGTTGAGATGCAGACTCACTCGATTGCTGTGGCAGTGCTGAAGCTGTTCTGGCACATCTTGGGTAGCTGATAGTCAGGTGAGGAGTGAGGTGCCTGGCATTACAATGTTTCCCTCCACCAAGAAGGAGCTGGGTGGGCTGTGAAGCCAGCAGGGATGGTCAAGTGACAGGGACATTTCAATCAGCCATTGCTGGGAATCCAGGTATCTTCCTAGGAGGTATATATGCCATAACACCAGGAAAAACTTCACCTGTGCAAGACATTGAAGTGGCATTTTTGTGGGACTTGAAAAGGCTCAGAAAAATTGGCTGTGCCCTCCCTCTCCGACGACAAGCGCTATGAATGCACAAGTTTGTAACCAGGCTTTTTAACAGTCCTATCAGTTTCTGCTGTGGCTGATTTTGGACAACCTGAATATGAATGTATTAAATACCAATGATAATGTCTAAAGATAAACCTTAGGCTTTCAGGTGCAAATTTGAAAATGGTCCCATGTTACAAAATTCAGTAGGGACTATCCTTAAAAACTGGTGTGTTTATAAGCAAGATATGAGAGCTGACATTATCCTGTCATCTCTGTAGCAGAGCAGTAGGTGTTGTCTGATGCTTGTGACCTTTCTGTAATCAGGTGACATCCAGGAGCTCTACGATACTAAATTAGCACCTGGACATGCAGCAGCTTTTTCAGATGATTGTGATCTGCCTTCTACACATGAAATGGTTAGAAGTGTAGGGATGCAGGTAAGATGCCATTTTGGAATTCTAATAATGAATGCGATTGCCCATAAGTGTAAGATTTTATGTGTTTTCCCCAAAGTGAAAGTTTTATGTATATAGATATAAATAGCTTTGTAATAATTGTACAAGTACTTAAGGACTTCTTGTAGTGGTACAATTGTGATGCTGCATGATTTAGTGTGGGCTACCAAAAGACAAACATAGCGAGGGAAAAGCCTTATCAAACTTCCATGGTTAAATACTGTGGAAAAAATAATTTAGTACCTGGAAGTATCCTGCCTTACAGCCTTGTCATAATGAACTCACCACAGGTAACCACCATCTAGAAACTCATCTTTGGCAAAGCATATTTAGTCCCCTTCTCAGTGAGAGTGAGGTGTATTTACATGTGTCTTTATAGAGATTCGTAGGGGATGAATGTACTTTTTTTATTTCTTAGAACACATACATGGGATTCCTGGACTACAGAAAGCAAGCCATTAGAGACCTTGGCATCAGCCCCAGCACCTGCTCTTTTAATCCTGGAGTAATTGTTGCTAACATGACTGAATGGAAACATCAGCGGATTACAAAGCAGTTGGAAAAGTGGATGCAAAGAAATGTAGAGTACGTATAGAAATCTAGCTTCTCACTTTATTTTAATGCATGGTTTACAGTTTTACTTTCTGTTTAAATGCAGTCTTTCTTTTGAGATCTTGTCAAGTGAAGTAACTCATGTTCCAGCATTTCCATCTGTTTAAATCTGACCAATTCTGTACCAGGAAATGACCACTTGGAATTTTAGTCTTGTGTTTAATCACAAACCACAGTTAATCCTGAGGGACATTGAGAACATGTGGTTCTCATTTTGGGTGACCAACTTAGCCTGGGATGAAGCCGCTGAATAATCTTCCCTTCCTGAGGCTAGCTTAAAGGAGGAATGTTTCCTTCTTTGCCTGGAGACTCTCTTGTTGTAGCATCAGCCAAGCTGTAATTGGACACTATCTTTTTCTAAATACCAATAGAAAACACTGACTTTTCTCTAGCAGATGAAATTTTACAAGATATCTTTTTGTTATTGACCACGAATAAATTGTGACACACTGAAACAACCACCATTTTTAAAATTAGTTCCCTGTTAAACTGAATTTGAAAACTTGGTGTTCATTTTCTTCCTCTGCAAAGGATTAAGTTTAAATTTTAAGATAAAATTGACATGGAAGTTTGTGCTATTGTGCTGTGTCCATTACTCATTAGTTTCCAACCCCCAATGCCTCCTCTTACCATGGTTAGGTTTGATCTAGTCCTGGATTTATCACAAAATTCACAGGAGACCGATACTCTACAGATACTAATTTTTACTAACTAGGCAAAATCTGCCTGGAAGTTAATTTAAAGGTCTAAAAGCTAGTGGAGAGAGAAAGGGGAAGAAAGAGGGAATTAAAAACGTGGAAAATGTACATTTTCTTAAGAAACCTGGCTAAATTATGTTTGATTGCTTTATGTTAACAGTTTTTTCTTACAGTTAACTTTGTCAGCCTTGAGAACTATAGTTTGTGTGTAGAAAAAATTGGTTTCATGTTGGATCTGACTCCCATTTTACTTGGTAGCAACGATTCACTCCACAGGAATTGGAGTTGCAAATATAATCAATTAACAGCACAAGGAAGGAGTGTGCTGAAAACTGATCTGTTCAAAATTATTTTGAATTTTGCCAGATATTTATTTTTAATCTTCTACCTTTTGTACTAAAGATTCATTGAGGTTTTGAACATATTCTTTTATTTTTCCTTTTGCAGGGAAAACCTCTATAGCAGCACCCTTGGGGGAGGCGTGGCAACCTCTCCAATGCTGATTGTATTTCATGGAAAATATTCCGCTATTAATCCTATGTGGCACATAAGGCATCTTGGTAAGTTTAATTTCTATTTGCAAGTTGGAACCAAGCTGAGTTTGTGAGATTCCAGTGCAAGGCCTTCCATGACTTTACCTCATGTGCCACTTACATGGAAAGAATATATGAAATATCTGAATATAGGGAGAGACTGAAAAAAAATCTCTTTTTCTGGGTGCAGTGGAAGAAAAGGGGAGGCCTGGCAGTGTTTGTTGTAAATATTCTGGAGATTGTAGTTACTTTTCATGTGGGAGTGGTGAATTATCCTAGAAAACACGTAACAACTTAGCTGGTATGGTAAAATGAATAGATTTTACTTTGTTTTTAATCCCAGCTATGCCAAGATGTTAAAAGTGTTGAGAAAGGAAACTTTGAGAGAAGAAACTTGCTGAGATTTTTTGCTGATGCAACATAAGAGACATCAAGCTGAAAAAAGCTACTCTATCATATAAGTAGTTGTACATTAACATGAAAGCATGCTAATCAGACTTCTGAAAAAGTTACCTGAATTTAACTCACTCTAGTGCCTTCCTTTAACAAAACCTGCATTTTTCCATTTTTTAAAAAAATGTATCCATGCAGGTTGGAGTCCTGATGCCCGTTACTCAGAGCAATTTCTTCAAGAAGCTAAATTACTTCACTGGAATGGGAGATACAAACCTTGGGACTACCCCAGTGTCCACACTGATCTTTGGGAAAACTGGTTTATTCCTGACCCTTCAGGGAAGTTTAAATTAACTCGTCCGGATAGCTGATACTGAAATACGGCAAAACGTAGTGTATGGGATGCATTTAATAGTTTGAGATGCAACATGATGTTGTAAGATTAATTAATTTTAGAAAACCAAGTATTTGTTAAAAATATGAATAACTGACCATCAGTTTTGTGTGCTTACGGCAGGAGAGGGAGGCTGGAGTGACCACAGTACACAGTGCAGATTATCTTGACTTTCATGTAAGGTGAGGAAACAAGTTTACTTGACAATGAAATATTTTCACAATACACAGAGGTGAAATTCAGTGCCAGACAGTGTGCTTTAATTTAAGGTCTTTCTAAGTAAGATTCCAATGTCTTCTGGTAGAAAAATCTACACAGGAGATAGCTGCAGTGGTATGTACAAGAAATGTTTAGTTATCTAGCCCACATTAAACAGCCTGAATTGAAAACCTGGGCACGTGTTACTGAGTTCTGTTGTGTGGTGACTCTGTTTTGTGGCATTTCTGTGTATGACATATCCTGTAGCGCACTTAGCAAGATGCAAAAGCACATTCCCATACAGTGCAGTACAATTCCTGATTTTATTGTGAAACATTGATAGATTTAAGACAGATTAAAAACTTTTGTATCACTGTAACAAAAAGAGCACCAGTTTTGAGGGAGGACACAGAATTGCAGTATTTCATGGAATGGTCATTGTACACTCAACCGTATTTTATACCCAGATAACCAAGTGGGTGATTCCATTAAGGAAGAGACCTTTCCCTTCCACTCAAACAGGATAGTCTTTTTAGGAGTTACATCCTACTGTGCTACATACTCAGCCGTGCTAATTTCATGCTTCTAATTTTGTTGAAAATAAAATTGAACTGTAACAAATCCCTGATGCAAGATCCTTTGAGCACCTGCAGGAAAAAATCCATGTAAACAGCAATACATGATACAGTACATTTTAAATAACAGACAAGACAAGTCCTATACCTTTCTGACAATATGTGGAACAGCTTTATGCTGCAGCTAATAAACACAATCAGAATCATAATGCACGCTCACTTGATTTAAGATTCTCAGAATGAAGCCACATAATTTGGGAAGAACCTGTAAACATCATGCCTGCCTCACAACAGGCTGACAGTGTGTGATGTCTGTAAGAGGTGTTACAGCAGGATTAGAACCTACACCAACCAGTTACAATTGACAACTGTCACTAGCTGTGAAGAGAGGATAAATCACACTGGTAGAGGAATCTCTGACCAGCATGGAGTGTGGAGATACTGTTTGTGTCTGTTTTCAAGTATGTGAAGCACCATCATAAGATCATCAAAACTTCAGTGTTTTGATCAGCTTATTGCTTTTACTTCATCTTTTCCTCGCATGATAAAAGAGAGAAGGAAGATGAGAGTTAGGCACCAGGATGGAATCTCATTTTTTTTTTCTCAGTCACTAATATTGGCTAAAAATGTGTATCATTTAGGCAAGCTCCTCAGAAGAGAGTTACAGTTTCTACAGACAACTTCTTCATGGAACAGCTGTCTCTGTATTCAACTCAGTGTTTTTAACTTTTAAGTGGAATAAAGGGAATACCCTCTAGGGCCCTACAGGTTGAAGAGAATTTAATGTTAAAACCTGCTAAATTGCAAATCTATTTCACCCTGTGCTAATTGAACGTGATGTAAATAACATAGCTGTACATGACTTTCAAAGAGAATGCATTCTTGCAATTCTCCGTCATGTTCAAAGGGGTTGTCTCCTGCTAAAGGTCAGCTGAAGGGACTAACTTCATGGAAATAATGGAGTTTAAATGCCACAGAATTCAAGAACTACCACTGCTGTTTGTTTTTGCCTTTTTTAAAAGGAATTCCAGTTCCTTACATTGGAATTTAAGGGGAAAAGAGATGGAGTGGTAGGGAAACCTTATCCTAAGACAGTTCAGCTAGAATAGTTAGGCCCTATCCTCTGTGACACAAATTTTCCTCCCCAGTGTTGTGACTTGAGATGACGTCTTCACTCCCTTCATCCTGAATATGGTCCACTCACTGAACAGACAGAGCTCTCTCATCCCACCCAGAAGACAGCACTCACAGCTGCAGAACACAACTTCCTACACTTTAAGACGGTAAAAGGCAGGCTTAAAAAGCACAATTTCCTTAACTGTGCATGATTAAAAGCACCATTTCACACAAGGTAAGGGTACACTTCCACTTTTCCCCTCTAGATATAAAAGTATTATGAGATATCCAAATATTGAGGCATCAGTAAGAAGTATACTGCTGCTGTTCCTACCATGTTACCATTTATGGAATAAAATTAGCACCCCAAAGAAATCTTCACAAATGAGAAAGCAATTTGTCAAAAACTGCAAGAAATGGTATACATTAAATATAAAACTCATATACAAAAAAGGGCTAACTTTTTTTTAAAAAGTTTGGGCAGTTCCTTAAAATTATCTAGTTCATTGATTTAGCCTACCACACACTTAGTTTGGACTATAATAAAATAACTAGGGGAGATAAAATACTATTCAGATGCTTCAGTTGGAGAACCGAGGTACCAATCTTGATCACTGCATTAAAACTGCAGCAGGTGTGCATAGCCGAGAAGGAACAGCTCCTACACGCTGCTTCCCTCCTCTTCCCGTGTCATGCCAGCATGGAACTCTGGAATCTGGTCTGCGAAGGACTGTGTCATCCACTGTCCGTTAGGAACAGCCCCGAAGGCCGGCCCTTCGCAGTACTGTGCATTGCTTCCTGTGCACAAACAAAAATCACACCGTTTACAAAGGCAGTTGACACCACGGGCTCTTTGTTCCCCAGCAATGGCTGCAGACTGATTGCCCCAAGCACTTTACCAGTTCCATTTGAAGACAAGCTGCACTGGTCAGTGTCATATGGTGCACGGTCACAGTAAGCTCCTCCATATGCTGCTTCATAGCCTGGGTCATACTTTTCTTCTTTGACAGCCATCTTTTTAGCATCCTCTGCAGAAACAGAACAGCTCAAGCATTAATATTTAGAATAAAAATTATCAAAGAGCACTTTTATCGGACAACATTTGAAAAATGGCCACAAATTCTACAAGATAATCCCCTTAGATAATTTAGGCTGTACAAAAGAGAATGGAATCTGTAATTCTATACCATACAGTTTAGAGAATCACATCTCCCCTGCCCTCATCAAATTCTTTATTTCTTTCTGCTTGGGAAACTGCTAGTATTGTACACTACAATACACTTTAATGAAGGATTAACAAAATTACAATACCTTGTGCAAGTTGCAAGTCAAATGTGTACTGCACCTCCTGGACCTCAGTGTTGGGTGCAATCCCTTTCAGTTGATCCCTTAAGTCTTTCAGCTTAATGTAGTAATGAACTTTATCTTGTGCCCGAGGAAACTGAGCACATCTTGCACTGGACGATGGCATAACGTAGCAGAGCTTGAGACAAAGAGCAAGAAAAACAGCATTACTGATCCCTGAGCTATGAGTTAATACTTAGTGCATTCAGAACAACTTAACAGTTAAGCTCACTGTTTTAACTATTTGTACAAACTTCAACTAATGCCACAAGTGATTGTGGAAGAGGCTAAAATGAGTTTTCATTTTTCTTGGCCAGCCATCTGTCTTGCCCTGAAGAGAGGGGCCTGATTACCAGCTGCTAAGTGAGCACAATTTTCACCAGTTATTATGTGCTGCAGGAGGAGCAGAACCCATGTGTGTTAAAAGAGAGCAGAGCATGCTCCAGAATGCCCTGAACAAGCAGAGCTCTGAGCCAGGGCATAAAGGAGTACGTGACAGCATGCAAAGAGCCCAAACCAGTGAGGAAGGCAGCACAGGTTAATGAGCCTGGCTTCTTGGCCAAGTGCATCTGCATGGCATAAGCCAGGCTGTGAAATCGCTAGTGTGGTTAGAGCTAGCTTCAGTGTTTCTATCTCTGCCAACAGCCCTAACTTAAGATATCAAGTTCAGGAAAAACAAACTGTATTCAATACTTCTACTACCATGCAGTCTTTGTGAACAAATACCAGTAAAGAGGATTATTTATCCTTCTTACAAATACATCTACTGCAGAAGTCCTTAAGAGCTACTTAAGGAGCAAGCACTTTATCCAATGATTCTTCAGGCTCTAATGGCAACACTTCCACCTTTAGAGAAAGGCAGCTGAAACTTGCAGCACTAGTAATTGAGGACAGAAATAAGAAGACAAACAATCCAAACTTTTGAACTAACAAGGTAATGAAGCTTTAGAATAAGCTACCTTGGCAAACAGCGTAATTGCCTTTGCTTTAACTTGTTTATAAGAACACATGAAACAAACCAATTTCTAATGATACATAGCTGGTCTCTTGAGATATTTTGCAGCACTGGAGGTCTATGACTAATGCACTCTTCGTCAAATTGCTTGTTTTATCTTAAGCATCCAATTCAACTTCAAACAGCTGATCAGCTTAAGGAGACTCAGTCTGACAGAAGCACTTGGGCATGCCCAGATCCTGCAATGCAGAAGGGCTGCATGCAGTGGCACAAGGATGGACTTGCTGTTCTTCCTCCCCCACTGTGGCACTGCATGGTCGTGGTCAGTATCAAAATCCAGTAATACAAATACCCAGGGAATTGGACACAGGGGATTAGATGAAAATTATGATAAAAGCAGGCATGTGTTACTTGTATTTTAGGTAGTCCTTAGAGAATGCATCAACCTACTAACCACAACATACTATTGCTCAAATGAAGTCTGCAAGTCTGAAGAAGCTGCATTAAGGATGTTTTGAAAACTGCACTACTCCCCATTCTCTATCAAAGTAAAAACCTTTCACACCTCTTCGGTCAAACTGGTGTTATCCTAAGTGTGTGCAAGGCCTAAGATTTCATTAGTTTTTTAATAATCAAAATGGAGTGCCCTAGTTTTATTTCTCCGTCTCAATACTCACAGTTTCTGTATCTGGCACTTTGTGTGGCTGCAGCCCAAATTCCAAGTTCTTAACTTTAATTCCAAAAACTTCTTTACTAAAAATTTCATAAATACCTAAAATGAAAATATAGGGTAAGTGGAAAAAAAAAGCTACTGACACAAAAAAAATAATTTAAAAGTAAAAGTTCTCACATTTTCCATTAAAAGCTGCTATACGAGGTTTATACTTTTGTAGCTTCTGCATCAGAATTCGCCCTCCTTCCCGAAACTCTTTGCTAAAACACAAAGTACTCAAAATTATAATCACAACTATTAATTCATTAACAAGCCTGATACTTCCCTTTGTTGTCTTACCTGGAGAGGTCTTTGCTTCCAGGTGTTGTCCTTTCAACCATGTTTGTAAATCCAATCCCATATTTATGTGGCAAGGTGTGGTCATCCATGTGGTTCAGCTGTTCATTACTTAGACCAGACATGAACAGACATTTCCCTGTCAAGTAGGAAGACAGATGCGCATTTGCCTTTTTCCAAGGAAAAGAAAACAGAACAAAAAATCCCACTCGACCATTGGAGTACTGGAATGTTAAAGGAAGAATCTATTTTAACAAAGTATCGGTTACTTTGGGAAGACTATTGCCCTATCCAGAAAAGGTTCAACATAGCCAATATTGCTTTACCTCCTCCAAGAGGGCAGAAAGGCCCTAGTGAACAGGAATTCCTCATCATGATCCTGCAAACCAGTCTTTTATTCTAAAAGCTCAGCATAGAGCTTTAGATTTTGTAATTCACTTAAGCAGTGATCAATACGGATTTGGGGAAAGAACGTGGCAAATACAATGTATCAGCTTTCTTTGACAATCTTGCCATTGCTTCTCCTTGCACTGGGCCTCCCTGACAGAACCCACTGTCTTGAACTCTTATTTAACATAGAAAAAGCCCTCTCTGAAGAAAAAAAAACCCCAACAAATCAAAGACATTCTCTAATTCTCTAATTACATGTTTTACTTNCAGGAGAAAAACAAAACCCAAACTAGTTTAATTAAAATGCCACAAGTTATAACCAAGTTCTGCAAATGCTAAAAGAAGAAAGGAAAACAAAAACGTACAAAAATGGTTTCCAGGTCCTGGGTAATGATGTCCTTTGTAAGCTGCCATCAGGCCAGGGTTTATGCCAATCTACAAAGATACCAGTCCATTTTAACAATGACAACATGGCTTGCTACTCAAGAATTTAATTAAGTTACAGTAAGGATGCTTATTCAATTCTCTCTAAGTTACTGTTAATAAACAAAAATGTATTAATGACACCTTCCATCATTATTAAAAAAAACTGACAATTTTTCAGCAGTGCCTCATTTAGATGTGCAAGGTCAAAAGAGCAGCTCAGAGGGTGCAGAGTGTCCAGAAAATAAAGCACTGAGATATGGGCTCTCATGAATCTGCACTAAACGTGAGCCTCAGGTTTCTCAGAAATTAGGACTCAGTTACTATGGCTTCAACAGAAAATGCAAAGCAGCTCTACACACAGGAAATAGTTTATGTACTTCATCTTGCAAGATCTTGCCATATAAGCAATACAGATGAGTAAGCAGAAAGAATGTAAATATAACAAGTAAATATAAGACTTTTCTACCTAATCTTGTAACTTGAAGTTACTCACTATCACAATGTCCAGATCAAAGGTCAAAATATCAGGCAAAGTCTTGGTCAGAAGTTCAGCTTCAGATACACCATTAAAACGGTCCACTTTTCTTTTGACTTTAAAAGTATCTGTGATCTTTTCTTGTTTGCCTTTTGACTTGGCAGGTTTTTCTTTTTTAGCAGCAGGCTTTTTGGGTTGCTTTGGCTCAGTTGCTTTGGCTTTTCTTTTCCTTCCCCCTTTTTTAACTTCTGAAACATATAACAAATATTCTTTTTGTACATTTCCAATGTTGCAGGGAGGATATTAAATAGATTCAGTTAAATGTATGGACACAGAGAGAAATCAAAGAGGTAAGTTTACTTTCAAAATTCATTAATTTAAACAACACACCTGAAGCTTCCTCATCTTCTGGCTCTTAAAAGTTTAGAGACTCAGGCAGCACAGGCACTGGCCATGACATGACCACCCAGAGATTGCTCTCTTTCTCTATATTCATTAATAATGTTGAGCTGTAGAACAGTGTCACTTCCCAACAGTTCGTATTTCTTCAAATAAGCCACACTAAACAATTCTTAGTAACCAATTCCCTACCTGTGATTACTACAGCAAACTAAGCAACCATTCAAACAAAAATATTTCAAATAAACAGTATTATACTGTACTTCTCTGGCAGAAAGTTAAAAAACCAGGTATTTTGAAGCCAGAATCTTAAAAAAACCTTCTCTAACACAATATTACAACTATGACTTCAGCTAAAATAATGGATTTACCTATTGAAAAAAAAAATCTGCTTTTCTTGGAACAAGATAATTGTGTGAGACTGAACAATGTGCATACATTCATGAGTTTACTTCCTGTCTTTTTAATTGTCCGTTAGAACACATTTCTTAAAGAATACAACTAATCAATACTTCTGCTGTGAGCATCAAGAAAAGGAAATCCAATAGGTCCAAGGAAGCAGTTTAAGAGCAATATGTTTTTTCCCAATCAATCACCCACTTCAGCTCACTAGCACAGCCCAGTCACACTACCTTTTGGAGGCTCCTGAGCAACGTTTGGCTCTGGAATGCCCTCTAGAGTTGGGTCATGATGCTCAGTCATCACTTCCATGTTGGGCACGGCAGTCATCATCTGATGGAATGGAAATGAGTAAAACGCTTGAGCTTGCTGAAGATACGCGTAGTATCTTAGAGAGAGAGAGAGAAATAATTTATCAACAATTTAGAAAGGTACTGATGTACTAACCAGAATGTAAACATCAAACTTTATCAAGGCTGGCATGTACTGCACTTACATTCTCTGGCGACTGCTAACAAGGCACTAAATTATCCACACCATTGAAGCAGTCTGGCTTAGCTCATATTAGTTAACCCCAACATTAACAGCACAGTTCTGTTGTGATTGCCATGATGTGGAATTAACACAGCATTTGTAAGGGAAGAGTAGAGCTTTTCTCTCTCTTTCTCTTTTTTT
>VXBB01005793.1:24969-39909 GCA_013399915.1 Illadopsis cleaveri
GGGGCGCAGGGCGGGGCCGCGGCCGCCAGGGGCGGGGGGCGTGGGGGGCGTGAGGGGCGGTCGGGCACCCGGCCCGAAGTGCGGGCGCTGTGTCGCGACTCACCCCGCCTGGCGCGATGCTCCCCGCTGAGGGCGGGCCTCCGCACCCTCTTCCCTGTTCCCTGTTCCCTTCCCTCTCCCGGTGGCGGCGGGGATGACGCACGTCCGGCGCGGTTCGTGCACAGGGCCCGCCCCTGCAGCCATGCCCGCCGGCGTGTCCTGGCCCACCTACCTGCGGACGCTGGCGGCCAGCATGCTGGCCATGTTCGCGGGGGCCGAGGTCGTGCACAGGTACTACAGGCCTGACCTTGTAAGTCCTCGGAGGATCCCGGTCGCTGGTAGGGTGTGTGCGGGATGGAGGGTCTGCTGGAGAGGCTGTGCCTCGGAAAGGTCTCTGGCCTGGCGGTGGACAGAGATCAGCCTCTACAGAGGCATTGGCCAGGCCGCCCGGACTTCACTGTGTCCGGTTCTGGGCTCCTCAGTACAAGAAAGACAAAGAGCTACTGGAGCGGGCCCAGTACAGGGTCACGAAGGTGATGCAGGGTCTGCAGCGTCTCATGGGAGAGACGACTGAGAGGGGATCTCGTTAATGCTTATGAATACCTCAGAGGTGGGTGCCAAGAGGATGGTGCCTGACTTTTCAGTGGTGCCCAGCGGCAGAATGAGGAGCAAAGGCCATAAACGAAACCATGAGAAGTTTCACCTTAATATGAAGAACCCTCTTTCCATTGAGCGTGGCAGAGCATTCGAACAAGCTGCCCAGGGAGGTCATGGAGTCTTCCTCTCTGGACACATTCCAAACTCACCTGAACATGATCTGCTCTAGGTGATCCTGCTTGGCAAGGGGCTTGGAATGGATGGTCGTCAGAGGTCCCTTCCAACTCTAGCAATTCTGTGATTCTGTGACTCCTCTGGGGAGTTGCCTCACTCTGGACGTAGTACCATATGTCTCTGCTGTGGGAAGCCGGGTTTTGAGAAGTGTGCTAAAGTGGTGAAGAGGGGCTGTACTAGATTTAAATAAACTTTGTTTCCTCCAGTAACAGAAATGGAAGTGACCAAAAGTCAGCATTAGAAATTATGACAGACAGGGCTGTCAAAATTACAGTCACAGAACTAAACTCTGCATGAGACCATCCACTAGGGATAATAATGGGTTGGTTTAGCCTCTTGGAGGCCTGACTTGGAAGCTTTCTCTCATCCTCCTGCTCACGTATACTTCTTGGGTTTTTTAATTCTCTGGGCTACTTTCAAATGGGAAATAAGTTTTAAAAAATTACCATGCTCGAGCTGTCAGCTCAAAATTTAAGCAATGAGGCGTCAGTCATTGATGGATGCATTAGAATTTATGTGTTTTAGTAGTTTGCTGTAGCCTTCATTACAGGCAAATAGACATATTTATTCAGAGTGATCAAATGATCTGTATCTTTTAAGTAGCACGAATTTTGAGGAGGGGCAGTTCTTGAAATGTCATGTTATCTGGTACTTTTTATCTCCAGTTTCAGTGCTTAATTTCTGAATCAGGGCAGTAGAAGCAGTGAAACATTTTCTTCTAACACCAAGAGCATGTGTGGAAACTTCAACTGCGGTAGAACATTGCTACCTAACTCATTTTAATGGCAAAAAGAAACTTTGCTCCTTTGAAACAAACTGTCTGTTCCTTCTTTCATCTCGCTTTTTCTTTAAATTGTATTTTTCTACTTTAAAATAAGTAAAATTACAAAAAGGTAATAATTCTTAAGCTGTTTTGCATGTAGGAATTATATTCTGCTGAGAAAAGAAGGTAGTAAAATCAGTTTAGCTGTCATGCTCTTCCAAATCAAGCTTGTTTACTGTTTTGGGAGTTTAGTTTTTACTCTGTCACAACACTGATATCTTTCTCTGTTTTTAATAGAGCATACCTGAAATACCTCCTAAGCCTGGAGAACTGAGAACAGAACTGTTGGGTCTAAAAGAAAGATCAAGCGAAGTTCAGACTTCACAACAATGACCAGAGTTTTTCATTGGGAAAACTAGAACTGATAAAATATTTATCCAACTGTCGAAGTTGCAGAAATACATATGTGAAATACTGTGCTCCTGTAATGCGTTTTTGCTTTCATTTAAGCAGAGTTGCAGGCAGCTTTAAAAATAAAAATACAGTGAATGCTGTTGGTAAAAGTCCCATCAGTTGTGTGCCAAAATGCTTGTGAGTTATTAAATCTGGATTACACTTCAAGTATCCTTCAGAATAAGGTGTCAAACATGACAGAGATGTATCACTGACAGGAAATCTGCTTTGGTCCACTGTAAGGCGGGAATCTTACAGCTTGGTCATCTCAGTTAAAATGGGGCAAATATGTACAGATTACACTGAAATCAGATTTCCTTGTCCTCCATTTGGGCATCTTCATCTGTCTGTGGCTGCTTTTGATAGCTGTAAATGTGCAAAACTCTGAAATAACAAGTGTAAGTTTACCTTTCAGTCTGGAAATAGAATCACCACAACACTCTTGCACCAGGAACTTGAAGATGCAGAGTCACCATCCTGTGAAGGCTCAACAACTCAGTTTTGAATGGTGTAATATAGAGCTTGGGAAGGCTGGGATTGCTTTCCCTTGAGAAAGATGCCAGGACAAAGCACAGGCTTCACCCTCAGTTGTCACTTAAGTTTAACTTGTAAAAAACACAGTCTGACACATTACCCACTAAAGAAATAAAAAAGCTCCCTCATTCCTACTGCCAAAGTACTTGGAAGTCTTGTAAGAGCAGAACGTTCTAGAAATGATCACTGAAAGTGCTACATATACACAGTTCTGGCTATGAAGCTATTATTTTATTTATGCCTGCATAATATGGAGTGGTTTTCCTGGGAAGAAAGGTTTATTGTTCTTATGTGTGTGTATATGTGTGCTCTCACCAAGTTTTACAGCTGTTGATGGGATGAGCTCCTCTCCTGCTCTTGTGTGCCCATGTGTGCACTTTTTATATAACTAGATCACATCCTAAGAGATGTGAGATCTGAGATCCTAAGAGAGATCTCGAGCACCGTTACCAATGACAGCAGGCATTGAGACAGAGGCTCTGGTAAAACACAGATATTAAGCCCAAACAAAATCTATCAGTGAAAACATCTTAATAGAGCATATCCAGGTGGAAAGACTTTTCCTTTACTGCACCTAAACAAAGCTGAGATTGGCAACCTTCCACTTCAGCAGAAGATAAAATTTATTAAAGAGAAAATGGGACAGTTCAGCAGTATTTTGTTTCTGTTCTAACTGGAGCAGGAACAGCAGTTTTTTTAAGATCCCTTTAAAAAGCCAGCATTCACTAGCCTTTGCACTGTTACTCACACTTTGTCAGATTATCACCTCTTATGTTGATTTCTGACATGAAAGATGCATTTCTCTCTATTTTCTAGAGGTTTTTCAGACCTAAAGGCTGCAGAGGGAAGTTTCTACTAATTAGGCTTGGATTTCTAAGTGTATCCTGCTGCTGCTGGAAACTGACAACAGGGAGCTCAGCCTTTTCTAGCACTGAGGGAAATGTCCTCATTATTGCCCATTTAGGAATAGCAAAGCTGACAATGCACCAAGTTTTGACAGCAGAGGTGACAGCCCAGAATCAGCATAACTACAGCACGGAAAGAAACAGTGCTGACTGGGAGACACTTCCACTACTGACACCATTTTGCTTCAGACCTGNCCCATTTTAATCAAGAAAAAAAAAAAAAAAAAAAAAAAATAGGTAAACTTAGAAGTGCATTTGTGCTTACTAATAGCAAACACTTGTCACTGCAGGGTGTAGAGAAAGCAGCTGGACCACAGCTATGTTGCACATGATACTCGCAGCTGAAGGATATGAAGAAGCACAAAGTGTAACTCTCAAGTATGCTCTTTATTATTTTTGAATTTTAATCAGTTTTGTCACCCTCAAACCAATCAAAGCAATGAGAACTTCAGCTATACAACAGAATGAAGTTTGCTTAAATCTACAAGTAATTTATGGATTAAGAATACTGGAGGAGGCCACCCTACACTTCCAATATTCCCCTTTAGTTTGTTAGGCAAAATCCTTCCCAACCACACAGGAGGTGGGAGTGACCTTTGCTACTCAGAGATCAAATAGAGAGGTGTGGGTAGTAATGATACATTTCTGAGTGTATCTCTGAAAAGAAGTGGTACTTTAGGAGGTTAATTGCTACAGTTTCACTGCTATAGTAAGGGGAAGGTGCCCCAAGAAATGGTGCCCCGGCCCTGTTCAGTGACTTACTGCCAAAGGCTGCTTCTAAAGCTGAGTGCTGGCTGCGGACTCATGTCAGACCACTCGGCCTGGGCAGTAACAAAAGGCTCTTCTCTTGGATACCACTGCAGTGAGCAGAAACCAGAGCCCTCCCAAACTCCCTCGTGAACCCCCCAAACTAAGCTTTCTTTCCTTGACATCTCAAACTTCAATCCAACTCTCTAAACCCTAATACAACAACCACACTGATACATAGCATATTTGGGGCAATACAGAAGCCTAGTAAATGGAAAGCAAGTTCTTCAGGTCAGTGTTTACTGCCCTCACCTAATAAAAAAGGTTATTTTGCTTCAGACTGCAGGAATTTGTATCTTTACAGAAGTTCTGTTAACAAAACAGAAAAGATTGGTTCTTAAGTAGAATCACTGTGCAGAAGCACCACTCCTATGTCCTTCTTCCATAGGAGAAGGCAACTAAAAATCCCCCAAACCTTCACTGTATATGTTTTCTACCAGGTCTGTGAAGATGTTTTAGAGGCACTAGCGAGAAAATGTAGTGCTCCATCCAACCACTACATAATGCTAACATAATGAATGGAAGTTCAACATGTCTACAACCAGGTTTAGCTTCAGTCACATTAAGTATCTACAGTGCTTTGCCACAAGAGACCTAGAACAAGAGTCAAAACATTTAAGAATATGTGAAAATATTAATATGTGAAAAGAACTTCCACCTTTAAAAAAACCTGTAGAAAACAACTGCTGTAGCTACACAAGTCAAAGGCGGGGTTTCCAAGTGCAATGGAGGATAGTACCAGCTCACAAGCGGTCAGACAGTTCTGGTGGTAGTTGTCCATGTATTTAGTGAAATGAAATATTTTTCCCCTCCCCATCTGTAAAGCTTCTGCTGCCTATTCTATGGAGTCAAGTCACAGAGTTCAGCACAAGCTGTCAGGGCTTCACTTCCAATGCCATTTTTAAACACATCTTCTCAGGCTTGCAGGAGATACCTAACTCAAACACTTAATTAGCAAGTTCAGTACAGGTCTCAGCTACCAGGTGTATTTGGCTAAGCAGCACAGCAGGTTTGTAAATGTAAATCCCAGCCACAGGCAGATGCTACACAAGTAGGTGTGGCTGTGCCAGCACAGAAAGGCCCAAGGATTGCCAACAAGAGCCTGTTTGCACAAAGGACATGAACAGTCAGGACCATATCTTCACTTCTTTCTGCCAGCCCACATGATGAGCTTGCTATGTATAAATTTAGAGTTGGTGGTGTTTGGGAACATTTTATTTTGTACATGACAAGATTTTACACCAAGTCAGTTAAATAATACAAATTTACATTCATGAGGAATGTTTTTAGAAAAGTGAACTTAAAAAAAAAAGCCTCCTTTACCCTTAAAACCCCATACCATCCCTCAACATTTTACAGTGGAAAAAACCAAAATCTAATTCACATTCCCTCTTAACCCTCCAACACAGGACAGTAGTTGAGTGCAGTTTACAGTTCATCTTTCACATCTGTGGATTCCTGTGAAGACAAGAAGAGAATCAGAATATTACTTTTTGAAAGTTGAAGAAGGTTACAAGAACTGTCCCACAAGAACAGAAATTTATATTACTGTCCTTGCAGGTTATACTGCTGTACAAACCTAATGGTAGTGGCATCAAAATTAAGTAGGCATAGTACAATAAATACTGTTTCTTGAATTTATTCTTACCTAATCTGACATTTATCAGTAGGAAATTACATTGCTATAAGCTATATATTTGCATTAGTCACAGGATATCATCTTGCAGGTCTCTTCCAAAAGCAACCCAAGAAAGCAGGTCCAGTTGGGATCTCACAACACCTTTCCAAGTTAGTATTATCAAGAAGCTATGGTATTAGAAGAATTCAGCATATCCATCAAGACATAATAGAGTGTTATGGCATGAGCTAAGTGAAGGCTGGCTTCACATGACAGGTGAACTGTTCAGAAGCAATGGTGTTGTCTGGAGTGTTATAAACTGAACTGTTCAGAAGCAATGGTATTGTCTGGAGTGTTGTAAACATTTAAAATGACACTCTTGCTGATTTGTTCATGTTTTTGTCCGCAAGCTGTGCAAATACCAAGGGTAATTATCTTCACTAGGGAATTTGCTGCCATTTTTTTGCCACAGGGCGCTGTTACAATCCTAAAGCTTAATTTAGCTCCAGCTTTGAACATACATCAGTTTCATCTTTTCACAGTACAGTTCAGTAGTGTTTTTTCCCTCCAAGAAAAGTCTGGAACACCTGACACTAAATCTAGTGTCATGAAAGGCAAAGTGAACAACTTTATTGCCAGGTAGCACCCACAGATGAAGCTGCACATAAATATTGTCAAGAAAACATCAAAACTTGAGACCCTACCTTCTGTGTTTCACTGTCCTCAGCATCAGCATCCACTTCCTCTTCATCCTGCTCTGCCTCCTCAGCTGCATCTTCAGGCTCTTCAGGTTCCTCATCCACCTGTACACAAAGGTGACAAGCAATTTGCTTTACTTGCTTAGGTTGTTTAACTAGTTGTGCACCATCTAAATACAGGCTATGGAAGTATTCACTATCATTTCCTAACATTTGCCACATGCTATCTGAAGGAAAAACTAACATCTGTTTAGCACTGATCCACTCCAGCAAAACAGCCAGCAGAAGTTCTTGCAGTGTTATGAGAACCTCTATTACTTGTACCCACTTAAGCATTTGTCCATTAGAGAGACAGGGGCCAAAGGCCTGCGTGCCCACTTTAGTCCTGGAGAGCCAGCACTTAATTAAGGACAGGATTATACTTGAGAAGCATAATGAAATAATAGAATCTCAAGCAACTACAAAGAAGAGCAAGGAAGGGAGAACATGAATATTAAGTACAGACTCATGGCTGGCCTTTTGGTGGCCCACTTAAGTGCAGGAAACATTGTATTTTATTTTATGCAAGTGTATCAAGCAGTTGCACTTTTTAAGATGGAGCAATAGTAAGTCAATTATCAGCCCAAGTGGAAGACAAACAAACCTTTGCATCCAGGTCAATGTTTAAACTCAAACGGAGCATCCTTTCTATTCTGTCTCCATATTCCTTAGTGTCTGGCAACATATATCCTGATCTCAGAGTTGCAGTTTCAAATAATACCACCGCAAGATCTGAAACAGTTTTGTCATCTTCATTTTCCTAACATGGAAGAACACAAGAAAATCAAAACAGACCTATTAAAGCAGATTGTATGCAACCAAGTTAGTCAATGTTTCACTACTGTTATTTATTTACCTTGACTCGCCTCAGCATGTCCTTGATCAGTGGATGCCGGGGGTTAATTTCAAATGTTTTCTTTTGGCTGGCATAGTAACTGAGAAGAGAAATGCACTAAGTACATGACCCCATTATATCTTTACATCTACATACACTGGTTACAGTCACAGTAACAAGTGTAATCCCACCCCCCCTTTAATACTGGTGCAAGTATAAAAAGCATTCAAGTTCATCTTCTCTTGTCAACAAATAGCAGATCCCAAATGCCCTGATGAGTCTTGCTCACCAGGCAGTTTTACATACTGGGTTTGCAAATAACAATTTAAGGCTACAATGGACACTAACTTGGTTGTAAATGACCTTAAAAACACCCAGGATCATCTGAACTGGGTGGAAGCTTGTTGTGGGTGGGCACATCAACCAAAGGAAGTCATCAACTGCATTTCATGTCTGCTGCTACAGAACTGGAAGCTTACTTTGTAGATATATCCTTCCCAGTCTGGTAAGCTTGAGCCTTCATGATTCTCTCCATGTTACCAGACCATCCATACTGACTAGCCACAAGAGCACATGGAGATTGGGTTAAACGTTGAGATAGCACAGCTTTTTCAATCTGTAGAAAACAACCCCAAATACCTTAATGTTAGTTCACAGAGCTAATAGCTTACACAGTGAATAAAGTAACTCTGCACTTCCCTGTCAATTAAAGGTTTACCCATGAAGACAGAGAAGCTACTGTCAAGTCTGTGCTCAAATAATCTGCAAGGTACATTGTAGCAAGTACAACAAGTAAAAATAATCACTACATATAACACAATATTTTACCTTGTCTTTGAGAGCTTTGTCTTTCATCCAGTTTAAGAGGGGTTCAAATTCCTTTTCCAAGGCTTCCCGACTCTCTTTAGACTTTTCACTTTCTTCGAACTTAACTCCTTCTTTTGCTACATTCTGAAACCTCTTGCCATCAAATTCTGGCAAAGCCTGAATACAGTATTCATCTACAGGTTCAGTCAGATAAATCACTTCATAGCCCTTTTTCAGCAGACGCTCAACAAATGGCGAGGACTCAGCCTAGGATGAAAATATTTAAGATGTCAGTTTAATTGCATGGTAGCAGCAGCTACCAAAACCTGTACAACTATCTGGCAAATATTGGTACCAGAAAAACTGAACTGCAGTAGTAACATAAGCATGGAGTCTCTGCGTTTACAGTAAATACACCATTCACAACATTTATGGTGCTATAACTACAAGCTATAGTATACTGTAGCCCTTCCCTCTTTCTTTGACTCTTACATACCTCCTTTCTGCTGGCACCAGCCATGAAATAGATTTTGTCTTGCTTCTCTTTCATTCTTTCCACATACTGATCAAGGCTTGTGAGGTTACTTTCATGATGAGAAGACTGGAAGCGCAGAAGTTTAGCGAGTCGGGTGCGATTGGAGTGATCCTCAATAACACCAAGCTTCACATTAGTACCAAACTCTTTCCAGAACGTGTCGTTGTATTTTTCCTCTGCAATTTTCTTGATCATATCAAGAGTTTTGCGAACAAGTTTCTTCCTGATCACCTAAAAAAAAGCAGCAATATTGAGTTACAACAATAAGTATTTGGAATAGCCCTCAATGCAACCTCACTTTTAAGAGCAGACTCCACTTTGTATCCCTGATCTGAAGCAGACAGGTAATCTGGAAACAGCAATGACTGAGTTACCTTTTTGTTAATTTCAGTCATGTAACAAAATTCATCAAGCTATTAAGTCTCCTAAACCTTGCTGCTGTTGTGTGCTTACAATGAAGGAACTTAAAACCAATTAGGTTACCTTTAACAATTTATGCTGCTGAAGTGTTTCACGGGACACATTCAAAGGAAGATCATCAGAATCCACCTAATTGAGAAAGAAAGTTTTAAGTGTTTTAAGGCAGTATTTGAAGCTAAAGAAATTAAATGCAAGTAAGGTTTACAATACTTACAACACCCTTAACGAAGTTAAGATACTTGGGCATCATGTCATGGAAGTCATCAGTGATGAACACTCTTCGAACATACAGCTGAATTACAAGAACAGAGAGTGCCCCAGTTACTTTAGGGTTTTTTTTCTTTTCCTCAAAACCATACCCAGACACTTTTCCATCCTACCTTAATGAAATCACTTTTTTTGGATCCATATTCATCAAACAGTCCACGTGGGGCAGAATTAGGAACAAACAAGATGGATTTGAAAGTTACTTCCCCTTCAGCAGTGAAGTGGATGTATGCCATCGGGTCATCGTGTTCCTGTGAAGAGAGAATGCTTTTAATTGACATGGGGAAAATACCAGTGAGTTAATACATTTCCAGTAATACTGTGAGTTTGGCAAATAAGTGCAATTATTTTACAACTAATCCACGTAGCCATACTTTGCTAGAGTCGATCATAGAGACAGAAGTTTAAGTAACAAGAGCAGAGTTACTCTTCTAAAAATAACCTTCCTAGAGACCTCCTGTGTTTTGCTAGATTTTAACAAACCAGTCACTGAAAAGTTACCAACCAGACAATAACCAATAAGAGTATCACTACACCACGGTTAAGACACTCTCAAGTAACACATGACACTGTGCTGATACAAAGACAACACTTCTAGGCAACTCTGTCTCCCTCTTCCTTCCACCACGTGCAACAAACACCACAACCCTCAGACTAAATACAAATTTTCCCTGTCAACATTTAAACACATCAGTAAGCTCCACATGAACTGCAATGAAATACTTTCCAAATCTAGACTAATCAACACTTGGATGGTAGTACCTCCTCTCTGGAAAAAAGATTAATTCCTGACTGAGATGTTATACCTTCCAGGCTCTCTGCAGTTCCATCTACTGACAGCAGTTAATTAATTCTTCAGAAATAGCCCATCCTATAAGCCTTCAGGTTTATTACATAGCAAGAGATACTACAGCAAACCTCTTGCTTTGGAATCATCTTGAGGCCCAGAGCTTACCTTGGAAAAGGTTTTGTAAAAAGCTTTGTATTCATCTTCTTCAACTTCTTTAGATGGTCTCTGCCAGATTGGTTTTATGTCATTCATGAGCTCCCAATCCCAGACAGTCTTTTCAACCTAGGTAAACACAATAGTATAAAAAAAGAGACTCATTCTTGACTTCAGGTGAGGCCAATTAAAGGCACTCCACTGAAGCTAAAACATAAAATAGCATGTAAAAATCCCAAACATGCTCTTTCTAATTTACAAAATTATGCAATGACCTGGATATTCTCATTTAAGTATACACATTAGTACAACACATGGCAACAAAATTTTAGTCTACAATGTAGTGTGTTCCATGTACATTTAACACATTCACTAAGCACCAGTATTTCTGTTCTAATGCTACTCTGGAAAAACCTTCCCAGCAGAGTATATTAAACATGTCAACAGGGTCAGATTACAGAATTCCACTACCATTTCAAACAGTTCAGGCAAGTACTTATAATTAGCTGTGACCACAGCTTCACAAGGCTACTGCCAATCATCTGCCTGACTTCTACCTAGTCTGTGTCACTTAAAATCTTCTCTCCTATCTCACTTTAAAAGGATTTGCAGCTTGAAAGCACAACTACTGAAATGTACCTCTGGAATACTACCTAGGAAAACTGCTATCTATCTGACATGAGTTACAGGACCCCACAGCTAACAGAGCTTACCTTCTTAGTTTTTGGTTTCTTTTCTTCCTCCTCTTCTTCAACTGCTGCTTCATCATCTGTTTCTTCTTCTTCTTTCTCTTTTGCTTCCTCCTCTTCAATGGGTTCTTCAACAGTCTCTGTCTAAAGAGACAACCAAAGGAGATTTGAACTTGACTTCTAACTATGTTCTAGTATTCTCTCAAACACCTTAATCTTTTACAGCACTACCCTGACTTCTGCTATTTGTCTGTCTCAAGTTTCTCTATGGGTAGTATTTTTCAGTTGCTTTTTCATTAATACATACTTTCCTTCAATACACTGGGAGATCACCACACTCAAATTTAAGTTTCTCAGTGCTTTACACATAATGCTAATCATAGACTTGGTGGATTTTAAGTTGGTGCTACACCAAGAAAACATCACAACAGGCCTAAAATCTAAGACATTGCCCTGTTTTTTTTTTCAGAAGGGTATCTAGCCATGGCTCTGTTTAACAGAGCTTTTATCTACCAAAAGCCAGCGGAAGAAATATCCTTACTAGTAAATTAGCAGTGTTTTCCTTTGGTAAAGTTCTTTGAGTCAGAATAAAACCAAATTCCCTTAAAGTCTGTGATTTTAGCCACAGACCAGCATTTGGAGAAAAAAATAACTGGTAAAATAGTAGCCAAAAGAGTCAGGAACAGAAGAATTTTAGAAATTAGACAAGAAGCAGCTCTATGGCCGGCCCTCAGTTTTCACAAAAGATCTGGCCAGACAGCTGTCATAACCAAGGCTTATACTGAACAATGCTCAGTTAAATACACTTACCTTGCTGCTCCACACATATATGGGGAAGTTTATGAACTGGGAGTATTTCTTTACTAGATTTTTAACAGTGTCCAGCTCAAGGTAATCAGATGCTTCCTCCTTCAAGACAAGGCTGAAGAAAAAAAGCAAACAAAACCCCAAACCTTTTAAAGTACTGGACAAGTATTTTGACAGTTTTATAGCAGAATATACATTTCTTATGCCACCAAAATTGACCAACTGAGCCAGAGCATGGTGCTGATAACCAAGGGTGGGGGGCTGATCCACAAAAGGGGTCATTCACTTCAGAGTTGGACTTGATGATCCTTGTGAGTGCCAACTCAGAACAACCTCTGATTTTTGCTGCAACTGTAGCAATTCAGATTTATGCAAGTGAGCTTTTTTATTAGTTCAGCTCCAAGCATCTCTTAAAAAATACAATCCTTACTCAACCAGCAATCGTTTTCACTGGCTGAAGCAGAACACAATATTTGAAAGTTTAAATGAAAACATCAAATCGTATCGATGTTTATCAGGATCTTGGTGCACCCTCATGGGCTTTACTTCAAACTAGAGCACCAAGATCAATGTTTTTACACTGAGTGCCTCCTCCAGAAAGAAATCATCTAAATCCAGACCAAATAAATTTACCTGTTCATGAAAGCAATGAAAATAGGACTAGCAAGCTACCTCCAGTTTGAAATTTGCAGCAGACCAGCCTCACTGATATATAAAGAGCAGCCAGTTTCCAAGCAAAGCTCTACAGGCCCTGTATAGGTTTTGCCAGGCCAAATTGTATGAGTGACTGAATGAGCCTGAAGGCAGCTGAACTGTCTGGAATTACTTGCTGACAGTTGTCAAGACATTCATAGTTTTGTTAGCTCATCTAACAGGACATGAAGTGAGCTACATTTCTTTTTGGATGCAGTTTGTATTTTGCATATTTCTATCAAACTGAATAAAGCTCTACTACAAGAAAAAATCAGTCACAAAGCTAAAGTCACTTATATATTCCAATAAGCAAAGTGTACCCACACAACCTTTTTTATTTTAAGACTAAAGAAACTTAATACTTACCTTATGGTTGTGCCACGTCCTAAGGTGTTCCCTCTTGGGTCATCAATCACAGAGAATTCATTTGAATCTGACTCCCAAATATGCTGAGTATCATTGTTGTGTTTTGATGTGACAATAACTCTGTCTGCTACTAAGAAAGCAGAATAAAAGCCAACACCAAACTGGCCAATTAACTCAGATGTTGACTGGCTGTCATCCTGCATTTCAGTCATCTTGTTTAAGAATTCACTTGTACCAGACTTTGCAATGGTACCCAGGTTTTTAACTAACTCCTCCTTTGTCATGCCAATACCAGTGTCTGTAACATGAAGCATGTTCTTCTCTTTATCACACTGAAAAAAAAATAAAGACAAAAATGCAGTTTGACTTCACTGTGAATTTTAATACAGGCCAAAGAAAAGTTGGTACATAATAGCTATTCAAATTCAAACATGACTGGCTACAATAAACTGAATCTGCATTAACTACAGAAATGATAAAAACTTTCCCTCAAAGTAGTCCAATACTTCAGCTGCTCTTTATAAAAACAGAAACATTTTTACCATTAAAAGAGGAGTCGTCTTTGATAAAGTTAATTGCAAGGGTCCTCATGTGGTCCTGGTTTGTACTTGCATCAGCATTAAGCCAAAAATAGAAATTTAATGATGCAGTGTATTTTTAATTCCTCCATGACTTCTTTGAAAGAGATGCTTGTATCTAATCTTTCTTACCTTGATTTTGACTGTAAGCTCCTCATTGCCAGCAAGAGCATTTTCATCAGTTAATGATATCAACCGTATCTTGTCTAAAGCATCTGAAGCATTCGAAATGAGTTCCCGCAGGAAAATCTGAAATAGAAACCAGTAGTCAGGAATGCCAGGAGACAGACACACACCTCCCAAAATTCTAACATGATCTGCAGACGAAGGCACTAACCTCCTTATTTTTATATAACGAGTTGATAATCAGCTTCATCATTCTGTTCACTTCTGCTTGAAATGCAAACTTCTCAGATTTTTCTCTGATTTCTTTGATCTGGGATGCATTTAGGCCATCTAGCTGGATAGCTTCCTCCTCTCTGTTAGGACAATGAAAAACTTATCAAGGAGTCTTGCCCACAAAAAGCATGATTAATTTAATTTTATCACAAAGCAATAGCAATAACACTTAAATCACTGATGCAGCACAAAATTACGTGATCAAATGAGTCAAGTGCAAGAGTGGCCATCCCCAACTACATAACCATAATGCAAAAACTTGAATGAAAATTCATGCTTGCAAATGAGACTTTTTTCATTAAAAACTCAGGGAATAATAGCGGTAATCTTGAAGCTACTGCAATTCTCATCATGTGGTGCACCTCACAGATGAGGCATTTCATTGGCACAGAGCTATTTCATCCATAGGCATCAAACTGACACAATTTATGACATGCCCGAGTAAATCCCAATTAAAAGTTATCGATATTTGATAAAAACAAGCTGAACTTTTCTGAATCCAAGTTCTCAAGCCCGTTTTTATTTAGAAGGAAACAGTCTTTTACAGGAATGTTTTATTTCCCCCAGCTGACTGTATCTTGCTTTTGAATAGCGTTCTCCCCTTACTTCTGAGGCATTACTGGTGCTCAAAGTGACCCTTTCAAAACCAAGCTGCGCCAGGTACCCACCTCTGTACAACTTCATCATCCGTTCGAGACCCTTCTCTGCTTTTGCCCAAGTCATCTTCCACGGTTCCATCTACATCCACTTCATCGGCTCTGACCGACACTGGAAAAACAAGGAAACCAGCGCTCTGAGCCCGACCCCCACACTACGCACTGCCCAACTTCTTCGCTTCCCCCTCCCCACGTCTTCAGGCTCAGCCCTGCCCCTCCAGACCCCCGGCCTCCCCCCCAGTGGAGTTCAGCCCAACC
>VXBB01005793.1:39930-53747 GCA_013399915.1 Illadopsis cleaveri
GGCCCTCCCCCTCCGCCTTATCTACCCCAGGGTGGGGGGGGCCCGCGCCACTCCGCCCAATAGCAGCGCACCACGCCAAACATGCAGCCAATGGAAAGCTTGGGAAGGCGGGGCCTGCAGCCGTCGCCGCCAATAGTGACTTTCCATGTGCGGTTTCCTGCGGTCGGAGCGTGGCCGGCGCCGATTGGCGGGCGGAGCGCTGCTCGGCCAATGGCGTGCGCGGGGAGGCGCGGCCAGCGCGGCCCCGCGCGGCGCTGCGATGAATGACCCGCGGTGTTTAACGGAGGGACCACGTGGGGCGCGGCCGCGGGAGCGACAGGGACCATCTCCGCACACAACACCACAACACCGGCTCTGACCGCTTCCGGGGACACCCGGGATGCTCATCGGAGACACGGGGTGCTATGGCAACGGGCACTTCCGGTCGCTGAGGCATTCCCCCGGGTACCGAGAGGAGCAAAAAGTCATGAGTAGGGCCATAATCAGCCGGGCCGAGCAGCGGGAGCAGCGCCAGGCCTGGGCCGCCGGCAGGGGCAGGGCGGGGCTGGCGAGTCCCGCTGTCCGCCGCACAGAGCTGCGACCGGAACGCGTGGGGCCGCATGCGTCGTTTCTGCGCGTTGCATGTCGGGAGCTGTAGTTCCCGTTGTCGGTACCCCGTGCCCCCTCCCCGCCCCCCGCCGCCTTGGAGGGCCAGGTGCGTGGCAGGTGTCCCTCTTCCCCTGGTTTCCAGCGCTCATCCAGGGAGACCATTCTCCCGGGCGCTCGTTAGCGCTCCTTAGCCTACCCTGGGGGCCTTTGTTGATCCACCTGCGGCCTCCCCGTGGAGTGGCGGCTCCAGCAGCTGCCTCAGGTGTGAGGGGACACGGGATCTGCCGGCGCAGTGCCACCCTGCCGGGCAGGGTCGGTGTAAGGGCATCTGCGATCTGTGGCACACCTCCCAAGCATTTCCAGTGTCCCTGGCAGGGGTTGCAGCTTGCGACATGAAATGCAGCCTGTGCAACTTCTGCGGTGCACTGCTGTTAACAGCTTGTGTTAATAAGCGACTTGAAATAACTTAATCCCACTTCACCATCCTCAAAAAGTGTGCCCAGGCTTTCATGTGCCAGTCACCTGTTTTGTCTTACACGTTTAACACTAGACTGGGGAAAAAAACTCCAAAAAACCCCCAAACAAACAAAGAAACAAACAAACAAACAAACAAAAACCTAAAAAAAAATTTAAAAAAGGCACAACGATTTAATGAACTTTGTACTTGGAGAGGGATGTATTTGAAAGATTGATCCATGATGTTCAATGCAAAAAATGAAAGCCCTAACTGTGTTCACGACTTCACAAACATAGAGTGTAGTCTATTGGTGGCTGAAAGTCTTGGCAAGATAAGTTTATAACCTTTAGCTATACAATGGGCCAGATAGAATTTTTTTTTACTTTAAAACTCAGTGTTGTACCTTTCTGTCCTCCTGATAATTAATGTTTATGGAACTGAAAAGGAGCCTTTGTATTGCAGTAAAGAATGGTTATCTTTGGGTTCTTCTTAATGAAGTGTTGTGCTTTAACTCCACCTGGCAACAAAGCCCTGTGCAGCCGCTTCCTCACTCTTCCCCTTGGGCTGGGGGAGAGAATCAGAAGAGTAAAAGCGGGAAAACTCATGGGCTGAGATAAAGCCAGTTTAATTGGTAAGCAAAAGCCATGCATGCAAACAAAGCAAAACCGGGAATTAATTCACCGTTTCCCATGGGCATGCAGGTGTTCAGCCATCCCCAGGACAGCAGGACCTCAGCACACATAGCAGTGACTTGGGAAGACAAACACCATCACTCCCAATATCTTCCCCTTCCTCATTTCCCCAGCTCTATATGCTGAGCATGGCACCCTATGGTATGGAATGTTCCTTTGGTCAGCTGGGGTCAGCTGTCCTGATGTGTTCCCTCCCAGCTTCTTGTGCACCTCCAACCTCCTTGATGGTGGGGTGGTGTGAGGGGCAAAAAAGGCCTCAACTCTGTATAAGCACTACTCAGAAATTATGAAAATATCCCTGAATTATCAACTCTATTTCCATCCCAAATCCAAAACAGAGCCCTGTGCCAGCTACTGTGAAGAAAATAAAATCTACCGCAGCCAATACCAGCACAAGAAGCCAAAATTCAATTGCAACCCCTTTAAAAGACTAATGACACTTTTCTGTATGATTTGGAGTTTTAATAGGTGTTCCTCATGGGTCACAAATTATACGAGACATAAAAGGGACGGTTACTCTTTCAACATGTATGTGAGAATGATGTGAAAAATAAATATGAAAGATCAGTGTCAGGGTTGTAAGTGAAAAACAAAATCTGTCAGGTTTTTGTGAAGACTTGCGTGAAGTTGAAGAATTATTTTCCAAAGAGTAGTCCTACTTATATGAAAATACAATTTCATTATTCAGGAGTCTAAGCACAGAAAGTTTATCTTTTTCTAAGACTCTTCTACAACCAGTTCAGGATTTGATTTTCTGTTTGTGCCTCTATGATTCCCAGAGTGAGATACGTTGGTTTATGACTGCGAATAGGCATTTGAAGGACACAGAGATAAACATAGTAGTTATCTCTGTCTTGTAGAATTCTTGCATTAGAAGATTTTTCTGGCATTTCTGTTTTAGCAGTCATTTTGCTGGCAGCAGGAAAATGTAATGCTTTGTGACAATCATTTGGAACGTTGATAACTAGAATAGTAAGAATGCAAACCAGTTCTATTATTGACTGTGCTACACCAACAGAGATTTTAGATTAAGTTTTGTGGAATTTAAATTTTATTGGTCACTTTGCCCCTATGACTGTACAGTGTAGAATGTTGCTTTTGAAGGAAATACAAAACCTGATAAATCTGTGTTTGTCTGTTGAATTTAAATGCTACACTAGTAGGAACTGTAATGAGTTTACTAGCACTGATTGCTTGATGTAGATTATACTGTTGATTGAAATAGTCTATTTTAGCGATTACCCAGGACAAAACTGATAGGCAAGAATGAGGCAGCTAAGTACTTATGCTCTCAGAAAGAAAGTTTATTCTCTTTACAAGGAGGCTGTAAATTGGGAAAATTTCAGTTTAATTTCTGCTTAAAAAACTTAAGGGAGCTTTTAAGCTCTTAGTTGCACTGACTACTGCTGCCATTCAAAAGAAGTCTGAGTATCGCCTTTCAGGAATGAATACCAAAGGGAAGATGTAACTGTCAAGTGGTGATAGTTCTTCAGCAACTTATCTGCATTACAGAGGTCTATAAAGCAATTAAATATGTTTTGATAATTGTGTGCATAACGATTGAAATAGTCTATTTTAGCACCGTGTCATTCTGTTAAGTAAAAATTCAGAGTCACGTGGTGATAAGAGAAATGGAATAGGGACAGCATTTCCTTCCATGCAAACAGCAGAGCGAGCCCCTCTTCAGTCCATTGAATGCAACTTTATCAGGTCCTCCCTGTGTGCATGTGTAAGTCACCTCTCTGAAGCAGGCCACGTGACTCCTACTCGATGTTGGGACTAGCAAGAAGCATAACCTTGACAGAAATAGCTGTGGAGATAAACTGAGAGGAGTTCATAAGACCTGACTGTGGGTATTGGACTTAACCAGCTAAATTAGCTAGCTAATCTTCCTGGGCTTCATCTGTAACAGCGAGCCAGTCCTCCTTTCACTGTCCTGCTTTGGCTCTGTCAGACTCTTTCCTGAGCTGATTTAACTCTCTAGCCCAGCAAAATACTTGGTAGTTAGATCAGCTTTTATCAAGTGCAGGCTGAACCAGACAAGAGCATGGTAAAGAGCAGGAGTTTGTGGCTAAGAGAAGGTGATATTCTGGTTTTCAGGGTGGTGAGCTGAACCTGGGATGTAAATTACATAGGATAAAGATACTGTACATAGCTACAGACATAAGGAAGCCATAAAACTAAACAATGAATTTGCAATGTCAGAATATCACCTCTCTTAATACACAGTTAAATTGAAATCTGCAACTAATGCAACTTACATTTTTATTAATGGATAATTAAAAGGCTTTAATTTGTCTTGCTGCTAACCAGCCATTACAGCCATACTGTATTTGAAAAAGACATGCAAGTGATTTTATGTGAGAATAATTAATGCAGTCTGAAGTTTGTACCACCAAACTGAGCACTGCCTTTCTTACATGATAATGCATTGGAAATATGAAGAACTACTTATCTGCATTCTCTATGATTTAAACTTCAGTGATATCTTTTAAAACAATACATTGAGAATTTATATTCTGCAGTGTCTGCATCAGGGACTAAATACTGTGTGTACAGCACAAACTGAAGACATAGCCACTTACATAAGATGTTCTGCAACATCTGGGACTGAGTGTAAATAGAAAACAAAAAAATTGCTAGCTTTTCAAATATTATCCAAATATTAGAAAATTTTAACTAACTACATACAAGCAGGATTAAAATAGGAAGAGTGGAGGAAAGTGTTTGTTCTTCAGCTATAATTTGGCTTTTGGTTGTCTTTATCCCATTTCTCTGGACATTGACGATTGCTCTCCAGCTGGCACTGTTGAAAAGTCTGTAATCTGTGGTGTGTCCCACTCATCAAATATTTTTGAAATTTGCAAGATGTTCCTTGAAGTTCAATGCTCTATATCTTTATAACAGAGGAATTCACAGAAGAGAATGGATTTTAAGGAGCCTACCATTGAGGAAAAAATTAGTTTAGGTGAAGATTTGTATCTAGAAGGATCTTTGTACAGATAAAACAACCATATTTTGATCCTTATAAAACTCTCCTTGAGTCTTCAAATACTGAAACCTCTGTAAGTTTCAGTACCACTAGAAATCTGCACCTGCAGCAACTTATTTCTGTGGCTAATACCATTTCTGCCCACTGGCACTCGTTTTGCTCTAGAACAGAGGCATGAAGGTGTAAAAGGTTTCGAAGAGAAGACATTATGCTTTAAAAAGCGTGTTTTCTATTTTGCCCTCCCCTGCCTGGCTGCGCGGGAGGAGGGAAGAACCGGAGTGGTGGAGCTACAGGGCTGGGGCTGGATTTGCTGGGCGAGAGCTCGCCCTGGTGGCCCGTCGAGAGATCAGCCCTGCCAGATCCTTACATGCACACGGCTGCGTTGTATTTGATGTTCCTCCTCCTTTTAGGAAATATTTAATAATCATATTCTCCTTGTGGCACTGCCTTTATATGTTTATTCCCTTACAGAGACATTACGACCGGAAAGAGACATTTCTCAAGTATGTCAGCTATTCTTTGCACATATATATGTACGCACGTATTTAAAATATTTCTCTTTTTAATGGGGAGAATATCTTTTTTGTGCCATCTTCTTAAAAAATGTGTCATGATTTCTCTCTTCTTGTGTCCCAGAAAGGCTCTTTGCAGTACTGCTAGAGAAAGTTAATAGACAACCTTTCAGCAGCACTCATTTATGTCAGGAAAAAACAGTCTTTATTCCTACATTCAGAGAAATCATGAGTAAACTCCAGTAGCCTGGGAACTCTAGACCTGTTAACTGTACAGAAAAGAGCACCAGGATCTCTGTGAATAGCTGGAGGTGTACTTTAGTTATGTATGGGTTTTGTTTCTGGTATGTTAGGTCAAATGTAATGTACCTGGAAAATAAATACTAAAATAATGTTGATTAGAAAAAAAAAAATCTAATTTATTCTGTGAAATCCATTTTTATATCAATGAAAACCCAAGTGCTCATTTTATGTCCAAATATACTTGAAAAGAAGGGAGAACCTTATTTTGGGACCATGAAAGGAATTTTAAGGATACCACCACCATTTTTTTCCTTACTAGACTGGTCTGTATTGATCAGGTGCAGATGATGTCTTAGGCAGGACGTCACCTTGACCAAGCCAGTATACCTAGAGCACAGCCTAGAGGCAAACTAAGGTCCAATCCTGAGCTTGACTGCAGCTCGGGAGCCAAGGGATGGGAGGTGTGTGGGTGGAAGCACAGACAAGGCCTCTCACAGCTGTTCTCACAGGACCCTGCTCCAGGTTACACAGCTGTGCTACAGCAGAGGATGGCTTGAACACTGGCCGCTGAAGCCTCAGAGGAAGGAGGGTGGATGGTGACCATGACAAAGGTTTTGTAGGGAAGAAAGGTTGCAGACTCCTCAAGGTAGTTACAGCCTTTTTGTGGGCCTGGGATTTTGGTTCTGAAACTTTTCCTTTTATAAGTTAGGGGATAGTGAGATACCTGGCTGAGGTTTTCCAGCTATGCAGACAAGTATGAAATCTCTCTCTTTTTACTGCTCCTATGGGGTGAGTTCAGGAAACTCCAGTGACCCCTTGTACTTTTATCACTGTAAAAGCACCAGGTAGCATGAGCAGCTTAGTAAGTGAGCTACTGGATAATATATTGGAAAAGAAATGAAATATTTATTGATCAGGACAAAACTTTTTTTTTCTCTAGGATGTGTTACTCTTCTCCGCTGCGCTTGGTTTCCTGCTTAGGGAGTACACTAATTGCAAAACTCCTTTTCAGGTCTTCTCTGTGTCATTAGACCATACTTTCTGTTCCTGGACCAAATGATTTAATTATTTCATGTGAAGTGGAACAGCTTTAACAGAGATGAATGACAATATTTATTTTAGAATACTCAGGATTACCTGTCCAGCTATTTTTCTCATGTGCTTTAAGCCTGGCATTTCTTAGTCATTGTAAGAGCTGATTGATTTGACTCTGTTCTATCTCTTGGTGTACAAGTGTTTAATCCAAAGCTGCCTTGCTACCCTCTTGTATTGGGTGTTTTCTCATCTATGTTGTGTGTTCTGAATTATAATATGGATTTGGAGGGTTGACTATAACTAAGTAGTTTAGAGAATTTTTTTTGAGAATTCCTTCTCTTTGTATTCCAACAGGTTATGAAAATGCCTGGAGGAATGATTACGTAACAGAAGCAGACAATAATGAAATTTATGATAGAATTTGGATCTGACAAGATGCTGTGTAACATGAAATGCTGTCATGCCTGGCTCAATAAATCCACAGGGAAAGAAGGGAGAGTGAATTTTCTGCACTCTCCCAAAAGGCAGAAACAAGCAAAAGAGACAAGCTGAAATCTGCTGTAATAGTTTTGTAACAAGTGATTCACAAATTCTCCAGCTACAAGACTTAGACGCTTTTAAGGAAAAAAATGCTTCTTGATCTGAGTTTTTATTAATTGCTATGCTAAATGTACATTCTTTTAAAGAAGCAGCAGAATGCAGTGGATGTTGTAGTGAAAATATCAATGTTCGGAAACTAATGAAATCTTTCAAAGAATTTGCAGTAGATTTTTAAGAACAAATGCATCTATGGTTTTATATTTTCTGAGTAAGTTGTATTTTAAGAATGATGGGTTACTAGGTTTTAACAGATTTTGCTGCACTTCTTGAAATAGAATTTCAAAGGTCTTTATTATCTGAATCTAGATCTATCACTAGGTGTCCAGATTTTTGAAAGGTATGAGTGCTCAATAGGACACAAGAGTCAAATCTTAACCAAGACTTCAAACTCAGTCTGTACCCAACAATTCCTTATTATTGTTGTTATTAAGTGAAATCTGCCTAGCATGTAACAGTTCTGGAAACATTGCCTATGGTAATTAACTCTTAGTTCAGTCCCAAGGAAACAAAGGCAGAACTTCTGTTCGTGTCAGATATGCATGGTCAAGTCTTATTTGATAATACAGCCACTTAGCCATATATGTTGCATTGCAATGAGAAATCTGTCATAACCTAATGTGCTGTTCTGCATTATCATGTTGATACTGAGTTTTTCTGAACTCTCAAGTGCATGAGAAGTTTTGTTTTGCTTCCAATTTTTATAAGGTTGAGCTAGACAAGACACGAAGATACCTTCAGTTATTTGCCAGAAATGGATTTCCATAAGAACTTCTTAAATTGTATACACTAGAAACTAAGAATAGATTAGAAAGTAAGGTTCTTCATGGGGGGTGAGTTATCTTTGATTTAAAGAGTGATGATGTTTCCTAAATGGCTCATTAAAAATTGTTTGTAGTGTTTAATTCATGCAAGATAGACACCATGAACTTGCTAGGTGGCACAATGCCACACTGGATGGCTATAATGTTATATTTCTTCTGTGTAAATTCTTATCAGTAAGAAGTTTCCAGAATAAACAGGCTGATTGGCTTTATGGTGTTAATTTCTTTAGGATATTGAGACTTCTTGAATGAGCATCTGCTGCTCAAAATATCAAAAATGGAGAACAAAAGCAAACATGTATTTATTTTTATATCAGAAAATGTAGAGAACATGGAAACCACTATAAATTAACTGTCTATTTACTCTATGTGAAATGAAATAGTCTGAGCCTTTCTTCTGATAAAACTAATTACAGGGTTCAGAAATTACTCAAGACTGCAGACTGAAGCTGTGCCAATTTTATTTGAGAGATCACTGTAATTGCAGCAGTAAAGTGCCTGCAAATTTTTGTTGCTTAGTAACATTATGGACAAAGTTATGGGGAAGGAGTCATCCTTTTCCTGACTTTTGTCTTGGACTGTCATTCACAACTTATACATCACTATTTTAGCATTATGCCCTGGTGAGACAGTTTGTGAGTCCTGTGTTCTTGGACCTTGTGCCTATGAAGACTTACCTCAGGGAATAACTTTGTGCAATGAGGAGCTAGAACTTCAAGGAGACTCCTATGTCAAGTGTATCCATAATTCTTTGCAGGCTCCAGGCATGATATAATTATGCTAAACTTAGTTACAACTACAGTGCAATGTAATGTAATGGATTTTTAGTAATTTTCTAGTAATTATTTTTTTTCCATATTTGTATTTTTTTAAATTACTTTTTATCTTCAGATTTTTTTTGGGTGAAAGATATTCCCCTTTTCGCTTCTATGCAAGCTACATTTTGCATGGCAAGCTGAATCCTTTATTTGGAGGTCAAGTACAGCTGGCAGAGTTTTCAAGTCATCTCAAGAAAAGTCAGGGCTATATATAAAATATTGAGTAATAAGTGACATATTATATGATCATATCACCTAAATTTTTCTGTAAAGAAAATAATGGGCTTTGATATGTTTGAAACCTTAAGCTGTGACCTGGTGTAAGCACTGAATTCTGTAAGTTTTTTTTCATTCTGTCACGTTGGGGATGAATTGTTGAGCACATATTGAAGCTGGGGATAGAAAACCCTCTGTTCTGATGTGAGGCATGATGAAATAGTGTCCTGACTCTTATGAATGTGATATCCACATTTCAGGACTGCCTCTCCAAGTCAGGGCTATATCTCCATTTCTTTGACCTGGTGCTTGATGTGTTTACAACACAAACTTTGAATTACATGTAGTTAATGGTGCCTGGTGGACTTGGTTTAGTCCAGGATATTATTTATGAGGGTTGAACAAGCTTGTCTAAGACTTAATGGAAGTGGCTGAGGATGGTGACAGGTGTTTAGGGTGTGCTCCATCTTCCAGACAGTGTGATGGTCTCTGTAGTGTGGTTTTTTGCATTTCCTGTCCACTGTGAATTTAAGTAAAGACACACTTGGCTATGCCTGCTTTGCCAGTATTTTTGTTTTGAGATTTGGTATAAAATAATTCAAGGTTGCTCATTTTTTACTTTGCAGACTAAAACTCCCCTTTGGACCAGAAGCTAGCTAAGTGCTTACCTGTCACCTAACAGGTAGCCTGTGCTATACTGAATGGTATTAACAGAGAATAATGACAGGCTTCTAAACTCCTCTGCTAAGTTTGCTCCTAAGTGGATCCATTGTTTAAAGTGTATCTCATGTGAAAAGAAAGGTGGTGGGTTTTTTGGTTTTGTTTTGTGTTTTTTTTTTTTTTTTTAAAGTGCTATTTAATCTTTTCAATATACTCTTAGTCTCCAAAGCTAGGAAATTGGGCAAAAGTTACAAAACTTTCATCCCTATTTAGGATTGCTTGATATTGATCCCTGGATGGGCCCTTCACTTAAGAGCTGGATTTGATGATCCTTTTTGAGTACCTTTCAATTCAGATTATTCTGTGTTATTACTGGATCTGTGTGTTGGTTGTGGTTTATTTTTTGGTTTTTTTTTTAAAGTCTGTACAAACTGTGTGCTATTTTAAATTGTATTAAAACATATTGAGAGTTTTGGCAAGTTTTTAGGATGTCTGATGTAGTGGATTGAATAATGTATGAGAATTCATGCTCCAGCTTGTCTGGGTAGTAAAATTGTGCCACTTCAGTTACCAGGATATGTCATATCTTGTTTGTATTACGCATTTTCTTCTGGGAGGAGGGAGAGCTGATGAATGCTCACCAGGCAGAACCAAATATTCAGAATCTTCTCTACCCAGATACATTGTGGAAGTGTAACACTGAAAGTATTCAGATCTGCTTTATATTGAAGTTTTTGAGGAACAGTGCAGACACTAATGTTTCTGATTTCAGTTGCTTTATTTTTCTACTCTCATTGTAACCATGTATTAATATGCTTGGCTAGTGTGTGCTTATATTCTGTCTTTTCCACACCAGATGTGGCAAATTAATTTCAGATGGTGTCTTATAATTATTGAAATAAAAGCAAAGGAAGCAAGAAAATAGCTCAGGCAAGAAAGGTTTGTTCTCCAAAGAGTTAGATACTTTTACCAAATAGGTGCACATGAACACAATTCCACTTATTTTTAAGTATCAATACCAAAATGAAAAGCATATCAGGATAAAACACAGGCAAAAGTTTCCATGTGGAAACATTTGTTGGTGGGAGAGGTACAGTGGCTAAAGACACTATAAAAGGGTATGGTTTCCAAGAAGTCTTGGGTCAATAGCATCTGATGGTTCTGTAAAAATGCAAAATAATTTCTGCAAACACATTTAGGAAAACTTACAGAAGCAGGAAATATAATAAAGATGAGAAAAATAACATTCCTCAGAATCTTTTAAGGTGGTAAGAGATTGTTCTTTCTTTCTTTATTCTTTCACAGGAGTTTGTTTCTGTGTTGCCTTTGCCCATTCTCTGTCAGTCCAAGGTCATTCACCTCTGTGATAAACAACTGTCTGACAGAATTTGTCAAATGGTTTTATTGCTTACGAAGCTGTTCTGTTTGGAACACTGCACCACAGAAGCTGCAGTAAGACACTGTCAGCTTTTCTAGCATTGCATTTTAATTTCATTTAATGGTGCTTTAATGAATTGCAGTATCTCTTAGCCCAGTCAGAGGCTTTAGCTGAAGGCTGTACAAGCTGATTAGAAATACATCCCTCAGTGACTTAAGTGCTGGAGTGTCTCCATTGGCCAAGTGGTTTCTGAGGTGTTGAGTGCTCTCAGTGATCTCAGATGCAGGAAGGAGATGGCAGGGCTGAGCAGGCTGCAGATTTGTGTGTTTTCCCTGTGTCAACAAGACTTTCAAACCCGAGAAATTAGATGTGGTGTCTGACCTGTCATCTGTAATATACACGAAACACTTGACAGGTTCTCAGGGGTGTTTTATGTATGCCCATACAGAGATCACATGGCGTCTGTGTCTTGAGCCTTCAGCAGTGCTAAAAGAGCTGGTATTTGTGAACAAGGATACTGTGTAGCCTCTCTCTGAATTACTCCTAGTCACAAAATTCAGTAGAAGTGAAACAGTTCATAGGTATTCTCTTCAGCTTGAAAGAAATTTTGTCTGTTATGCCCACCCAAGTCCTAGTTAATTCCACAGGCTGTGAATACTAGTGGGATGCCAGGTATAAATGCCAGGTATAAATCAGCCTACATGGTATGTACATAGCCAAACTCATGCCGTTTTGGTTTTAGGCCCATGCTCTCTTGTGCTGCAAGACAGCCCCTGAGATTATTCTTTGGAGGGTAATTCTGCAGTGAAACTCTTTATGCTGGGTATGGAGTTTTGTTTTTTTTCCTTTTTATGTTTTTTTAATTGTCAGACATATCTAAATGCCTTCCAGTTTGCACCAACTAATTATCATAGGTGTCGTCAACTCTGACAATAAAATGAGGGAAAATCTGGGTTCTTTTGTGCATTGTTTCATCACAGTTACTCATCTTTAGGATTGCTTAGACTGATCTGATTAAGAAGTATTTAAAGTAACATTAGCCTGCAGGGTCATATTTCATGGTAAGTGCCATTCAAGAAAAAATTCTTGAAGCTGACATCCTCTACTTCTGCATGTTCTCTTCTCCTTAAATAAAAGCTGATTTAAGTATTAGAAGAAGGAATATGGACCCCAAATAAGGATAAATTAATTTCCACATGTGCTCCTTCATACCAGTTTACATTATCACATATTTTCCAATATTTGAGTCATTACTTGGAGAGCAGCAGACACAGGAAAGAACAGAGTTGTCTGAAGCTGAGTTGTTTAACAACTTATTTTTAAACACCATTACCTCATGTTTTAGTTCTGTCTCTAGTCTCACTGCTAACACTTAGGGATTAGTTTGATCTGTGAGAATAACTCGCTCGCCAAACACCCCATGGAAGTTGTCTTAGCTGACAAAATTACATTAAAAAATGACTTTTCTTTGTATTGCATATATCAAACATTAGAAAAACATGTTGTCTGATATGTAGAGAGAATGATCTTTTTATTGGTTAGTCCTGCTTATCTGGGGACCTAAACTGTCTGGCATTTCCATCAGCAATAATAGTTTGCACATCCAAGGCTCTGTCTTGCACTTGCTTGCAGAAGAAACAGAAGTATTAACATTCTAGTCTGATAGTATAAAAAAGAAATTAATGTCAAAATTTAAAGCCTTGAGGTTTTGAAGGATGAGTGATAGTACTACAGAGCACTGTACTGTCTTTTTCCAGATTTTTATTAGACTTTTCTAACCTTAATGCTGGTTTCACAGTGAGGGAACATAAATCCCTGACTCTGAAATATTCTCTTACTGCTTAGGACAGAACAAACAACACCTGGGTCAACCCATTGACTGCTGGAAATATCTTTTTCATTACTGCTCCTTCTTGTATTATTCAGAGGAGTTCTTGTAATTCTTCCTTGAGAATGCCTCACCTACCAAAGTGGTTATTGTTCACAATATTTATAGTCGGGACTTAGAGACCAGGCTAGGCTGTGTCCAGGAGAAGAACAATGAGACTTTTTCTATTAATTTCAACTGAATTGCATGTGGGATTTATTAACCCATAAGATGGATTTAAGAAGATTTCCAGTTATTATATGTTTTTGTTGAAGGTGATGAAGAGTTGGGCTGACAAGAAAACCTACAATACTTTAGAATTATGCCATAAATTCAAAATGATTTTTACCAAGTCTTGTAATTTCATAGATGACTTTTTTTTTTTTTTAAGTTGTACTTGGAAATTCTGATATGGAAAGTTAAATGGGATTTTTCATTTTGTCTGCTGCAGGGTTCTGCAAAAATATTGTTAGACTAGGAACATCAAAGAAGGCAAGTACCAGATTAGTAATTCTCTAGGATGTTGTTTTACCTCTCGCCTTCTCTGTTTTCTAAATATTGATGGTCTTGTTCTCTCCTTGTTCCCAGAATTTGTTGTGATGGATTTGTAGTGATGCATACCAGAATCACATACTGAAATGACAATGCAATTAACATAAAGGATAATGTAGGAACTCTGATGAAAGCTGTGTCTGATCTCCACCAATAACCAGCCCTGGGAAGTACTTAGTGTATCAAACTCTTGGCCTCTCAATTGTAACAATTGTACTGTCAGTCAAGAACTCAGCCTTGGTTGGAAGTACAGAACACACAGCTATTGACAGACACTTTGAAATCCAAAGTTGATTATTTTTCTTTCATCTTGTTGTGGTTTTGCCTGCAAAAACAAGGTGAGTGCCATTCTTTGCTATGTGCTATGTAAAAAAAAAAAAAAAAAA
>VXBB01005793.1:53830-131991 GCA_013399915.1 Illadopsis cleaveri
TTTTTTTTCGAAATCCTTCAGTTTTGTATAGGATTGCTTTTTTTTTTTTGAGCTAGATGAGGATGAACGGCTGGGTAACTTCTAGACATAAGTGACAATGGGTTATGTAGGTCTCCTTGAAATAAGAACAAGTTGTATTCAATGTTTACTGTACTGGAAAAAAAATATGTTCCGTTTGTTGTAAAAAGTTTCTGAGCACATCAGGAATTCTGCATGTGGAGTTGTAACCAGTTCACTGCGGCAGTGGTCTGGTCTGGCTCTTCTTCATTCATCCATGCATCATCTAATTTTTTTTTTTTTCCTCCAAGTATAACATATATGGCTCAAATTCTTATACTGCCAGGGTCTACAGCTATCAGCGGCTAAAGCTTCACAAGGCCTCAAAACAGCAGTAGAACTTCTGTGTATTTTACATGCAGCTTGTGTTTTGAGCTTACTTTGTTAAGATATAAGCAGGTGTATACAGTATTTCGGAAGTGCAAGCGGGCTGGAGAAGTAAATATTTGCTGTTGGTGCGGTGTTTGTGGTGAAAGAATCCCAGGCAGCAGAGACCTGAAGAGCAGCGGAGCCATGAGGTCGGGGTGTATTCCCCAGGCAGCTCCCCTTGACCTTGCTCAGCAGCGCTGATAAAACGCTGCCGGCGGTGACGGTGGATGGAGGGACGCTGTTTTCCCTTCTCGGGACGGCAGATGGGAGACGCAGGGCTCGCGTGAGCCCCCGGGCCGCGCCGGCTGCGCTCCGCTGCTCAGGCACCTCTTCTCCGAGCCCANTCGCCCGACATGAAGAGCTACCTGTGGTCGCGCTACAAAGAGGCCAAGAGGGTCACCAAGGGTGAGCGGCGCCGCCGCTCCTGAAGGGAACGGGTCCGTGGTGGCGGCTGGGAGCCGAGCAAGGACGAAGCCCGGGGGGGAGCGGGAAGGGTCCGGGGGGCGAGGCGCGGGTCCGTCCCGTGTGTTCTGCGCTCCTGTGGTGTGCCCAGGGCCGAAGCGGGAGCGCGGGGAGACCCTCACCCTGTGTGTCCTAGGCTAGGGGCCGGGCGCCGGGGACACGGGCTGTGGGGCCGCTGCCCCTTCATCCTCCCCTCGGGGGATGGGCTGAGCCCCTCACACCATCGCCCGTCCGGGGCCGCGGCTGCTCGGAGCAGTTTTGGTACAGTGCAGCTTGGGCCGGGCAGAGTGGTAGGGTTTGGGCGTGTGTTGGCTTGTAGAAAAGCAAATGTAGAAAGAAAATCGAGAAGTCGGTCATCTCATTGATGACTATTATGTATATGCACAACACAAATATTCTGAAATAGGCTGCTCTTCCAAAAAGTTAAAATGCTGTGAAGTTTTGGCGGCTCCTTTCATTTCACCTATAGTTCCATTATAACACTGTGTGAGACATTATAAAATGCTCACGGTATAATACAGGACCCTGGGAAGCCTTGTTCTTCAGCTCAGCCAGGCAAAAAGCTAGGGGAGAAACGTTTGCTTGCTTCTGCTCCTGCTCCGATAATACAAGATAATTATATACAAGATAGTTTCAGGCAAGATAATACTTGCTTGAAAATGTGGTCTTTTCTAAGAGCTGAAAGAAAAAGAGGCAGAGTGTGTTCTACAATACCAAGTGGAAGAGCATGTCCTGTAGCAGCAATGGATAATGCTTTAGATTGCATGTTTTGCCCTTAAAAAAAGGAAATTATTGTGTTTTCCTGCACTTAGGAGTCTTGAATGTGAACTGGGACTTCACAGCGCTGGGTGCTAACAAAACATTTGTGAATGTAAAGTAGCGTCAGCATTTCAGAAGTGAAATTAAAAGCCATGTTAGCGATCTCAAGAGAGGTCTGTGGGCTTTGGAGGGTGAGATAAGGGATAGGAAGAAGGAAACTGCCTTTTATTTTCAATCTATTTTTTCTTTTCCTGTCTTTGGACTTAACTTTCTCTTGTTCTAAACCACACCTGAGTAATACTTAAGAGCTGAGATCGGTTAATGTTGTGAGAAAATGAGTTGGTCAGCAGGTGTGAGTTGGTGAAAGATGAGGCGACTGCTTCTAGAATATTTCAGGGTATTATATTACAACCGTAGTCAACCAACGGCTTCGAGTATATGATATTTCAGTTAGTTATGATGTTGAGATGACAAGGCTACAAGGCTGTTTTTTGACCCAAGGTTTATAGCACTTGTGATGCTGTCTGCTGCTCAGAATGTCTAATAGCTGCCAACTGTTTATACTGTCTGTTTTCAGACAGCCACCAGTCAAGCTAGTTTTCAGCTGAAGTATCTTTTTATCTATATATAGCTACATAAATATCTTTATTTTAAAACAAGTGTTGACTCCCCAAGCTGCACAATTGACATTTGAAAAAATACTTTATAATGCAGAAATGGGTGTTGTAATGTGATTTTGGAAGTTGATTAAAAGCTGTGCTTATGACTTCAAGTTAATTGAATGCTTCATGGCCCTTTCTATAGAGTAGGAATATTTGCCTTATTGTAGCATGTCAAATTGCATTTGATTTGATTGCTGGGCTTTATTTGAAGTTTGGAATTAAACTCAGTGAATTTGCTTTTTTTCTTCTCTTAAAAATTAAAACACTTGAATGTCTGCATCTATAGTCCCCACACTTACCTGTCTTGTTGAGATGTTTTCAATGGTGGAGCATTTAGGGATCCGTCCTCAGGGCTGAAGGTTTTGAGAGCAGCTTGATCAATTCCTTTTAGACCTATATAGAAAGTAACCAAACAAAGCATATTCCCTTTAAACTCACCTTTCCTAGCACAGATTTAAGATGAATATTCCCCATTTTTTTCCACTGGTAGGGAAGTCTGGAGTATAAAGACAGTATATGAGAAAGGAAGGAAGGACAACATGCTCATGTTTTATGCCGCCAGGAGAGTAGCATTTAACCTCCTAATGTTGGTCTTTCAAGTTTTGTAAACAAGAAATATAAGCACTTTCAGTGTTTAGTGCTGACATTGGTGTTGGTCCTGAAGTTACTTATTGTATCATGGTTTTAATTTCTCAGTCAGTATACTTTTCCATCAAATATCAACTGAAACATATTCTTAAAAATGGAAGTGGTTTACACACTCTGTGTGTATGTGTGTAGAAAATAAGCAGAATATTTTTCGTTTTCTGATTCTCTAGGAGGTTAATAAGCATAACAGTGTGTATGTAATAGTTGTTATGTACACAGTCACATATAGTTTATTCGTGTGAATTGAAATTGATTAATGTGATAACCTTGAAATGGTGAAGCAAAAATTAAAGCAGTATCAAATTAAAACAATGTCAATTCTGCTTCAGGGGCAGGAGCTAGACCAGGTAATGGGAGAAGAAGACAAGGCTCCTAGACTAGTAGTAATAATAATAATATTATTCAACTCCAAATTCATTTTCCAAAACATTAATAAATGTGTTAATGGAGCTAGCAAAAAATTATGTCTGGTATTCTCTGATAAGTAAGATGCCAAAATGCATCTTCTCTTCAAACTTGGACTGCAGAGAAAAGTGTACTTCGAATAGAAACTATGGATCATCAGGACAAGTTAGGGGCAGCATGTTAAATAGAATCATATTGTTAAGGATTAGCTGGTTAGTGTGAATTAGTTTGATAGTTTCCATCATTATTTGTCTATACTTAGCAATTGCCAATGGATTTCTATGTCTTTATTTAAATAAAGCTACAAGGCTGGTGTAACTTTTTTTCCTCTCCCCTATTCACAGAGTTGGTTCCTTCAATTATGAGTAACATGCTGAATCCAGATGCTATTTTTTCAAACAATGAAATGAGCCTGTCAGACATTGAAATTTATGGATTTGATTATGACTACACCTTGGTCTTTTATTCTAAACATCTGCACACGCTCATATTCAATGCTGCTCGAGATCTTCTTATTAATGAGCATCGGGTAAGTAAAATTAACGGAATAACAATACATTTGTGAATAAAGGGTATAATAAATCATTTTTGACTGAGAGGCATAAATCATCTTTTCATGCCTCAGTCCTAGCTTGGTTCCCTTATAGCACATTTTGTACAGCAGCTACATATGCACAACAGAAATCCTGTTTTATTCTCAGCTGCAGTTTTGAGCAGAGAACAGTCTGTTAAGGAATACAGTTATATTTGTCTTATCCTTTAATATGAGCATATGGTTTGCTGTTTGTTCTTGATTGTCATTTATTGGAGTCACATTAATAAATAAGAAGCTTAAAAGTTACCATTACTGTGTTTCATGCCTTGCTGTGGGTGCAGTGATTAGTTTTCCTATGAAATATTTTTAGCTGGACTTCTTAGCCGAGCTTTGACTACACTGAGTGCTTGCGAGGTGCTCTGTGTGTACCTGGCATTTTGGCTGCCTTGGCCAAAGGGGCAGCGTGTGCAGTGATCAGAGCCTGGATACAAGGCAGTGTTCAGCTCAGAGCACTGCCCTGCTGCCTCTCCAAGCAGTGTTCTTGTTCTTGCATCGGTGACCACTTGACATCCAGGCAGTTTGGAGCTGCTTGTTGTCTAGTTTGGGCATGGGAAAAGCTCCTGTGTGTTAGGAAGTGGAGGGGAGGTGGGTGACTTGGGAAACTGAAGGTATTGCTGGGAGAAAGATTGAAAAAATCTGTGGACTAAAAGAAGCAAAACTAATTGAACTGTAGGACTTGCAGGAAAGTAAAAGACAAAAAGTCTGTGGAGTAACTTAATAAAACTGCTTGTGTATTTTTATACAACCTAAATCCGAATGCGTGGTGTTATTCCACTTTCATATTTGAATCTAAAGGTTAGGAGCTATATATAAACACCTATAAATATCCTTGCAAGAACAAACACAACTTCATGGGTGCTACAAGCATACGCAGCTTTATCCCCCTGCAATTTTGGCATGTCTTGATAGCAATTTCTGTGGGATGTGTAAATATACTTTACTAAAGCTACATGGTTCTTGGGAAAACCCATGTTACTGTAGGAGTCAAGATTAATTCTTATAGAGAAAAATCTGATGTTCTGCCTTTACTATTTGAATGGATTTGGATACCTATAGCTTTCCAGTTTGTCTTGGGTAAAATCTCCTGAGTTCTACTAAACAAAGCTGTAATTACTTTTTGAGACAGCTTATTGAAATACATTGTCTCCTTTTTGAATTTACTGAGAGACAACAGTTTTTATTGGTACTCTGTCTGTAGCTGCTTATACTGTTAATATTTTTTTATTTTGCCTTTACCAATAGAAAAAACAGTCTAGAAAGTGTCCATTATGACTGTCACAGTCAACCCAAAAAATAGCAAATTTTGCTCATGGTGATGGGAGGCAATACATCAAAAATTGCAAAATGCCATGTAGGAAACAAGGAATTGTCCAAGAGAATAAACATCAATTTAATGTGAATCATGGAGGTGGCAGCAGGTGTTCTATGTAAGCTCTTGCTCCTGGGTTTATTTCTTTCCTGATTCACAGGCCATGTGCCTTTTTATCTGGACTGCTGCTTCAGTCCAGTTATATTTGTCCCTACCAAAAGTGGGGTAAGCAAACTATTTTCTTTGTTTGGTTTGCAAGGAAGCTTTGATTTGTGTGCCAGGGTAAGATCAATCCTTTTTCTCATATGCACTGGCATGTGTCCAAAAAGACAACTTACTAGTAGAATAAATTAAAGTACCAAGCCAAGTATGTGGAAATTTGATAAAGTCAGAAATAAATTTCATTGTACATGCTTGATGTGATTCCTCTGGGGCATGTGCAGTGCGTGGTAGTTTTTAGTTAAACACATTTTCTCTCATTCCCTGATGATTTCCATTGTGTCTCTGCTTCATGTTCCTTGACCAAACCTACACCTCTTCCAGCCTGTAGGCTGGAAGATGTCTGTAGGCTTTATTATTAACCTTCATTCAGATCAGTAGCCTGCCTCGTGTTTGCTGGAAGTGGTGGTAGGGTTGATAGGACTGTTTTCTTTAACTGTAGATGCCTGTACTCAGTACAAATGCAATCTACAGCAGTTGCAGAGCAAGTCCTCTTCAGCAAGATAAGACCTTTGGGGGGAAATGACAGTTTATTTCTTATAAAGCAGCTAGAGGCTCTGTTGAAGCTGCATAATGCACTTTTTCCCCAAAGGCTTGTAAATTAGCCATATATGTATGGAGAGTTCACCCTCTCTACAACAATGTCAGGTTCTAAGATTGATGTAACCTGTGGGAGGATAATGAAGGTTTGGCTTTCAGTGGCTTAATCAAAGAAATTATAGATTTCTCAGGCCTTGTTGAAACTACTGAAGTATTTCACCCTTTAAAAACAAGTGAACAAAACCCTTAGCCTGAGACATGCACCTTACATTTTTTTTTCATGGCAACCTGTGTTTAAAGCAAGACAGAATTACAGTTGACTGAAAACAGGCTTGTACTGAAAAATGTTAGACTACAGCTCACACTATATAATGGTGTGAGCTATCTACACTATATGTAAAGAACTTGAGGGAAGAGTACATGACAGACATTCAGTTCATGTGCATCTCCAAATTAATTTTTTTAATGTATGAGGAATGTACCAAGACTATATTAAATTAACTTTTTTGAACAAGAGGCTAATGTTCAAAGGTAATCACTACAGACTACCTGATGTCCAACTTCAGGTACCAGGATGGCATTAGATATAAAACAATGACCTTGGATTTTGGGAAAATGTTTGCCTTGTCTTTCAGACATATGTTCCTGCAAATCTCACAGGCTATGAAAAATTCTCCTAAATGATTAGAGCAAATGAGATGCATAGAAAACTTGGACTTTTAAAATTCTGCAGAAGCAATTTTTATTGTTTTGATTATGATTTTAAAATCAAATCATTGCTTTCTTTTCTTAGTATCCTGCAGAAATAAGAAAATATGATTATGATCCCAATTTTGCCATCAGAGGGCTTCATTATGATGTTCACCGGGTATGTATAAATAACTTTGTGATGAGTTATGTAGTGCTGAGAACCTAGCCAAAGAAAATAGAGAGAGCTTTTAAGCTTTTCAACTTTTCACTCTGCATTGACGTGTAAGGATTTTGTTTCATGTTTTTCTCTTTAATAGCAATCTTTATTCTTTATTACTGTCGGATTATTATTACTATTATTATCATTATTATTAACATAATCAATAATAATAATATTATTTTTTAAAATGGCTCTTAAGTAGAATGTGTTTTGGGCATTCTGTCCTCAAGGTGGGTGGGAGGCGAAAGACAACTTAGAGTGCAACAGGATAAAACTAGGTAAAAGTAATTGATAAAAGTATTTTGGAAGCTGTGAAGGAAGTTACAGAGAGAGTGCTCAGGTGTTCTTAAGGCAGAAACGTTGTAGATAAAATTGCTTTGACTTTTGTAATTTCATGTCAAATAGTTGAAGTGATAAAAAATGTTATTTTCTTTTTTTTTTTTTTTGACTTGCAAGGCATTATTAATGAAGATTGATGCTTTTCATTATATTCAGCTGGGAACAGTTTACAGGTGGGTAAAGTTATATTTCCTTTATAATAACAATGTTATTTTTTGTGTCTTTTAACTGCATTTATTAGTGTACAGTGTGGATTTTTACCAGGAGCTATGCCCTGGTGAGCACAGGCATGAATGAGCATTGCAGCCTTGCTGGAAGGGGTTTTCTTTGCACTGTGTGTGTACACACAGCCGTGTACACATCCACTGCCTGATCAGCACAGCTGATTCCCCAGTTCAGCCCTGGGAGAATTGGCAAGCTGGTTGGTCACACAGTGCTGACTCACTTTGTTTCCGGCTGTTAAATTGTGCTGAAAGACATCTAAAAATACCCTGAGGACTTCTCTGCTCCTGCTTTCTATGTAAATAATTGTCACAGAGTGCCTGATAGCATGACTTTGGTGTGGTTGTGGAGACACTTGAGAGGTCCTGCTGTGTTTGCACAGAGCTTTTAAGTTTGGACACATCAACGAAATCAAACTTTCACCATACTCAGTACCAGATTTTAAATTAAACAAGAAGCCAGGCCACCTTTCTTAAAGTCATTGAACAAAGAAATTTTACCTAGATTTGTTTTGTTGCAGTCTTAGTTGTTTTCGCCCACCCACCATAAGGACAAAACACCCAAATTCGGGCCCCAAAGGTGATGTGACCTGGAAATGATGGTTTGCACCACACACCTTCATACTCCTTCCCCAAACAGCGTACAGGGATGAGGGGACGGAAAAAGAGGCTGGAGGCTCTGAGGGCTGATGTCAAGATGATGTGTGGTTATACAGCTGCACTGTGAACTGTGTTAAGACTGAGACTTGTGGTAGAAGTAATCTACAGCTTTGCCCAGGCAGTCCTCTCTCCACTGTGGTTTTTACATGTCCATTGTCCTCTGTTGATTTGTGCTTAAGTAACTCCTGATGCATGAGTGTCTTCTCTAGCAGTATTCAGATAGCACTTAGCATAGCTGTCTGCAGACCAGAAGGCACCTCCTCAATTCTGATGGTGTTACCTGGTATCTGGTTTACATTTTGGTTGCATTTCTTTGTGCTTGCTGCCGTGGTGGGGATGGTGCTGAACTCTGTGTATTACAAAACCCAAGTATTATCTCCCCTGTTCGTGCACAAGACTGACTTGAATGCTGGAATTCTGCCAGCAACAGCTCAGAGTTGTGTCCCTGTTGGTGTGGGGACAGAAGTGTACTAAAGGAGCTGGTTAATGTGGGATTCTGCCACCACAGAAGCCCTGAGGAAGTTCATGTATCATGCCTTTCCACTGCAAAGCTGGGGTGCACTCTAAGCACTGAAAGCACTAGGCTTGTGAATTCATTTATTTTTATTTTAATGCCTGGCAACACTTCTTAGCCAGACCAAGAAAGGGAGGCACTGAAATAAGGGTCTGTTTTACAAGGCTGCAAAACACCATAAGTAGGTTTGGGAAAAGGAGACCAGCTGATCTGGTTTGCATTAGTGTTTTTTTAATCCTGAGTAAAATCTCAACTTCTGTGGCCTCTGGTGAGGATGTTTGCATGCCTGCAGTCTTTTAGATGCTTTAGTGCAAGATGCTTCATGCTGTAAACTTTCAAAACCAAACTAAAGCCTTTACTCTTTTAATAGTTGATAAACTCTGGGGACATGTTATCTCCTTCTTTCCCATTTATTTTTATATTTGAATGTTTTAATTACTGACTATCCTTCAAGTAATTTTAAATTTTGGGAAAGTGAACTGTTCATAGAGTTTCAAATAAATTCTTATTTAGTTAAAGGTTGTGCATATTTTTCACTCCCTTAAATCTTCAAGGTCATGCTGTAGAATAATCTGATTTAAGCACTATCGTATCATCAGTGTTGTATAAAAGAAAAGGCAGCATGAGGAATTACTTTGTGTAAAGAAACTGGAAGTTCTAACCACTTCTTAAAAAACCCCTTGAGGCATAGATTTAATGGAGACTAATAATCTCTTTTCCCATAAGAAAATAGAAAAGGACTTAAAATTGGAATGTGTTCTGTGTGCATGAGCCTGTTAAAATGTTACTTGTTTGGTAAGGAAAGATGCTGTTTTAACTTACAAACAAATATGTTCCTGTGACATTATTAGGGCTTTAATAAGAGCCAGATCTAAGTGTTAATCTGTCAGGGTTTGATGATTACTTGAACATTTTAATCTGACTTTTGAACTAAAGCTATTGTTTTTTTTCCAGAGGTCTCAGTGTTGTGCCAGATGAAGAAGTCATTGCAATGTATGATGGTTCCCATGTCCCTTTAGAACAAATGAGTGACTTTTATGGAAAGGTAAAACCATAAATTGATCTTTAAAATTGGATGAGGATTTTTTGGCATGAGGTAGTGGTGTTTAAGTTCATTATAACTAGCAGTTGTATTTTCTTAATATATGATTGACTTAGGTTTAAGGCTATATGTGAAGTTTGCCCTTTAAAGTGACAAATTACTTGTCTCTCTACTGCTCACTGTCGTTTATTCTCTGACTGTTCCCTTACCAAGTCATACAGGCAGAGTGGTGGAACACAGAAAATCAAGTGACTTTCTCAGTGTTGCACACAGAATCTGATAAAGGCTGGGAAATGAACCATATCTGGCTCATGAACTTTACTTTTTCCTTGTGGTTTGATGGCTTAGCTGGTGCAGCAGGAAGTAAATGTATGGAGACAACTCCTGCATGCAAACCGGCAGAGTGAAAGTAACGGGATTTGGCAAAAGATGAATGATAAAAGATGAAACTTCTATGTTAAATCCTAAACTTTGCCAAGAAAGATGATTTTTCCCTCTGGTGGATTGCTTCGTTTTTCCCAAATGAAGGATGAAGCTGACTTTTTGCTAAAAAGCCAAGTTTATTTCACCCCTTTTATGTACAGGTGTTAATTTCATGTTGACATGAAAAGCCCTTCTTTGTGAAGTGGAACATTTTATTGTTCTTGCACTCATTCTTATTTTAAGGAGCTGAATTTAGAATTCCTGAACCTGCAGCAGTTGTCAATATCACTCTGGCATTCCCTGTGGGATGCCTTGGTCTGTTTAGGTCTATACTTTCTTTGATCTTGTAAAGGACAGTGGCAGGACAAGAGGCAAGGGACACAAACTTGAAACACAGAAGGTTCCCTCTGAACATCAGGAAATGCTTCCTTTGCTGTGAGTACTGGCACAGGCTGGTTGTCCAGGGACTTGTGGAGTCTCTCTCCTTGGATACTCAGAAGCCATCTGGACAAGGTCCTGGGCAGTTGGCTCTAGGTGGCCCTGCTTGAGCAGGGGGCTTGGACAAGATGACCTCCAGCAGTCCCTTGCAACCTCTGCTCTATGTTGCTCTGATCCTGAGCTTCTTGCTTTACCTCCCTTCTTACTGAGAGATATTTGGGCTGTATTTGCTGTTATATAATGAGATTCTCTACTTCTGTGAAACATAACTATTGCTACAGCTTTTGTAGACTAGAAATCTCTTCCTCTGTAACTGTGCTAGTTATTGTAGATCCTTACATCTTTTTTTAATCTCATTTCAAGGAGATAAATTATTTTGCATTTCTAATTAGTATTCCACTTACTAAAAAACCCAGCAAAACTAAGAAAACCTCCATCCCTCATCCATCAGTTCCTCTTGTTTGCAAAAGTGCAGATTCTACTGAAGATCTTCTCTTGACTTTTACCTGAGCACTGTCTTTTTTTTATGAATTAAAATATCACTCTTAAGAGTATTGATGTGGATTTATTTGAAGAATTGATCACAACACTTTTGTTGGAGATAAATTTATTGAAGGTCTTAGTTGAAAAACAATCTGTAGCAATGTGAACAGGGATGGCAAAAGCTGAGTATCTGCAACTAAGCTGTAGTGTTTATACTGAACAAATGAGAGTGTTCTAATCTGAGAAATGCCTGACTTTGTTTTTTCTTTCCTTTTCTTCCCATCACTGTAGAGCTCACAAGGAAATACAATGAAGCAATTCATGGATATATTTTCCTTGCCAGAAATGACACTCCTTTCTTGTGTGAATGAATATTTTCTGAAAAACAACATAGACTATGAACCTGTTCATCTGTACAAAGATGTCAAGGTAGCTGTCAAGTTTTGAAGATTTAGATTAACTTCTATATTTGTGTGTCTTCTCTGTGAGCACTTCAGGAAGCTTTCACCTCTTGTGCCAGCCTCAGTGAAATACCTCACATTTGGTTTTGTATGGGGTAATTATGGGTATACAACTGTAAAAACATAAGTAAAATTAAGGTAGAGCTTGGACAAGAATCTACTGAAATTTGTTTGCAAGCTGACACTCTAGGGCTGTTGCTCTTTTTGTAGGTTTGAGGGTTGAATAGAGGGAAAGTGAAGAAGACCTTTTAAGGTGATAAAAGTTCTTTGGATTGTTGTTGAACATGTCCTTTTTCTCACTATCAGGGATTTACCAGTCTATAGAGAATATAAGAAGCTATAGGGAATTCCAGTTTAGAGCTTTCATTTTGGCTAGTGTGCTATCATTTGCTATCTCATACTTTTGAACTGTCTATTTTCCCTGTTTACCTCTCTTCCTCCTCCAGAAAAGCTCTAGTACTAGTCTAGAGTAGTTTGACCCTCTTGGTTCTTCAGGATGTGTCCTGCAGAGGAGATAATTTTATGTCATGGTTATGTAACATAGACAAGGCCAGTTATTGTGGTTTCTCTGAAGTGTGTAGAAAATTTTCTGTACTATTCAGCGTTACAAGCTTTTTGGAAACCCTACAGAGGTATTTTTTTGAGGATTTTGAGGACATACCCTGTGTTAGTACCCAAATGGCACTACCACTGTCCTAAACCCAGCTGTCTGGTGCAGACCTGGCTCAGGAGAGCTGTTAAATGCCTCCAGGGTGCCTTATAAGTACTTTGTTCAAACATTTAGCTTCTTTCATCTGTTCATAAATTTCTTATGTAAATAATCAGGGCATTTGTGAGTGATTGTAATCTAAAATTTGTCAGATCTACAATTTTTTTTTTTTGTAAGGGGAATGGAATGTGTTCTGCTGCAAAGGTCACTGGAAATCTGTGATGACTCTGCTTCTGCAGAGGGCTTTCACTCCACTTCACCCTCCTGAGCAACCTTTCCCCATTATGTAAAACAGCCCCTCTGCTACATAGTTTTGTACTTCCCTAAATGATGAAGTTAATTTTTCAGAAAACAAGCTTAGTCTTTGTCTAGTGGCGACATTATATATATATATATATGATTATATTGAACATTACATGATATTTCTGTAAAATTGCAAGTGTTAAGAAAGGAGTTGTTTTAAAAACAAATTACTATTGCTATTTGGTGAACACTTGAGAAGTGTTCACTTCTTCAAAGAACTTCACATGAAGTTCTTTACATCTTGCTCATTGCTTTCCTTACAGGATTCAATCAGGGATGTTCATATCAAAGGAATAATGTACAGAGCAATTGAAGCAGATATTGGTAAGTACCAATGGTATAATCTAACAAAGCTTTTCTTGCGATAGCATATGACTTTCTGGCTTCTGTATTTAAAGATTACAAATTCTAAATTTTTAAAGTTTGGAAGAGTTATTCCCACTTGTCAAAGGTGCGTTTAAGTATAACCTTGTGTTTTGAACTCTTGAATGCATACAAAGTTTTTCACAAGAGTTTTCTCAATTAACGCTGTGTTGTCCCCAACCCTCACAGAGAAATACATCTGCTATGCTGAACAAACTCGTGCAGTGTTAGCAAAGCTGGCTGATCATGGCAAGAAGATGTTTCTCATCACAAACAGTCCCAGCAGCTTTGTGTAAGTGAGCAGTTGTTTTCATTTTAACTATGCATTCTTAAAGGATGGGGAAGATGAGGTTCTCTAGTATAATTCATTTTATTGCACATGCAACTGCACTTTGCTACACTTCATTGTTAATATCCCTCTGTTCTTTTTAGGGACAAAGGCATGAAGTTCATTGTTGGCAAGGACTGGAGGGATCTCTTTGATGTGGTCATTGTCCAGGCTGAGAAACCAAACTTTTTCAATGATAAGCGAAGGTGAGTGTTTAGTCAGTAAAGAATGATTCAAGCAGCTCTTCCATATAAGGCTACAGAGTGTGTTAGGAAATATTTTTATTTGGCTGCAATGTAAAATGAAATTGTATTTGATGAAATCCTGGGTAAGGTCATTACAAAATGCAGCAACACCCAATGCTGAAGTCTGAATATTTACCCTTTCTTGCCTAAGAAAATTCTAGGACCTGTCCACTGGAACAACTTAAGCCACAGAAGCTGTTTTTAACATCTTATTTGTACGTTGGTGAAGTGTGCTTTTTTATTAATAAACCTGAGAAATCTTCATGCCTTTCAAATCAGACCCTTATCTGGAAATGTCTTCCATTTTTTCTGGGATTTTTTTTTTCATCACACATGGTATTTAAAAGGCATCTTTCTGGCTGACAGACTGGAATATTTGAACTAGTTGTGATTAAGTAAACACACTTCTAATGTGTATGCCCTACTTTTACCCTTGAAAAAGACCTGTTCCTTTATGTGTGCTTATGATTTGAAAGTGAGATAGAGGGAGGTGGGATTATTTTCCCTTTACTTTTTACATTTAATTTTAAAAAGAACTTTGCTATATGTCTTGGCCCCCATCCCGTGCTCTCTTCTTCAGTTGTCCAGATGTGCAAACTGAGGGATTGGGCAAGATTCTTACACATCTGGTTTTTTGTGTTCTCTCCTCCTTAGTGGCAGACAGTTCATGCTGTTTCTTCCCCCCTGCCTGGGGTCCCTGCCTTACTTCTCAGCAGTTGTTCTCAAACTGTGTTTATAAATGTCATAGGTATACTGGAGAGTTACATTGCTTTTTGCTGGTTAAAGTGGAAGTTTTGCAATTTTGCTTTTTCTCTTACAAAATTCAGATGCTAGAAATATATATTTTTTTCCTTTTGAGAGATGAATATTTTTAATGTCAAGACTTTAATTTCCTAAGAAGTGTCAGGATTTCTACAGCAACATAACAATTGCATATCTATTCTAGACCGTTTCGGAAGGTGAATGAAAGGGGAGTGTTGCTCTGGGACAAGATTCACAAGCTGCAGAAAGGCCAGATTTACAAACAGGTATGCTTTCAACAGACTCCTTTTGTTGAAATTTCACACCTATTTCCTAGAATCCCAGGCTTCTTTGGATATAAAAGCTTATAAAATGCAGATGCATTCTTTAAGAGAGTTATTTTAATGTCTGTGGTTGTACAAATTCGTTGTTGATATTGTATATTCTTGTCTCTTGAAGTGCTGTTATCACTGAAATCACCTGTAAAATTTGGGATTCATAGTGTATAAACTGAGGACAAGATTGGTGATATGAAATATTTTTAGTGGTGTACTAAGTTCCTTTTTCATGCCTGTGCAGTGCAAGTCACATGCTGCTACAATGTCCATGTCATTATTTCTGCAGGGTAACTTGTATGAATTTCTGAAGCTTACTGGCTGGAGGGGCTCTAAGGTTCTCTACTTTGGTGACCACATATACAGTGACTTGGCAGTAAGTAGTTTGCTTTCCCAAAATCAGAGAAAAGTTGAAGCTGTTTCTGTTAGTTTTCCTCTCTTCCTCCCCAGTTATTCAATGTAACACACTTCCATCTGAGATTTTAAAATACAACAAAATTAGGTAGTTGAAACATATTGCCTTTTTTTTTCCCCAGCAAAGAACCTTAGTGCTGTAAAATGCCAACCATATTTTCCACCTGACTTGTAGCATTTAATCTGTTTACTAACTGTGGTCAGGAATGTGTGAGGTTGTATTCCTGATCCAGATACTGATTGTGCTAAATGTAATGGCGAGTAAACACAGATATCCAAATGTACAGGATATGCCTGACTTGGATGACAGCTGAATGAACTTCTGTTTCGCATGCAGGAGGCAATCTTCCTGTCGCTAATTGTAAATATTCTTCCCAAGATATTGCTCTGATTTGTATCCCCACTCTCCAGACTTTTTTTGCCACCTTATGAACAAATACTCTGTTAAGTGTTACTTTAGGGTAAGTGACCGCCACTTGGTTCTTTTGTAGTTGATTTCTTATGAATGCCTGGGTGTGACTTTTCCACTGCCAAGCTTTGGTAACGTGTTTCAGCAGCAACAGATATTAACATTTTCCCTTGAGTCTGCTTTTAAAAAGAACGGTAACTTTGGGTGCCTCAGAAGACTGAGGGCCAAGAGGAGAACACAGCTCTGTTCTGCTCCGGCACAGTGGAGAGGAGAGCACAGGTGGCTGCTGCCTTGTGTTGTACCTGTCAGGAGGAGCTTGAATAGCTGGGGCTCCTGGTTGTAGCCTTCTGTCACCTGGGTGTGTGGGTAAACAGCACAAACCCAGCACATAGTTCCTCCAGGTACTGCTGGCAGGAGCAGACCTCTCATCTACAGAGGAATTTCCTGCTGTTTGTTTTAATGAATGAATGTTTATTTGCAAGTGCTTGTGTATTCTTCAACTCTCTCCAAAAATGTAGGATTTGGTGCTTAATCTGAAATTAAATTCTGTTGTCCGGTGGCACAGTTTAGTCCCACTGTTTCATGCTTCTGTTTGTACATAAAAAACCCAGTTAAATTAGTGCTGCTTTGGGATAAACAATAGTCAGATTCTTTTCTTTTACATAGTTCTTTTTAAGACTAATATCTGTATTTTGTAATTCTTGGTAAATAGGACTTGACCCTGAAGCATGGCTGGCGCACTGGTGCGATTATTCCAGAGTTACGATCGGAGATTAAAATCATGAACACAGAGAAGTACATTCAAACCATGACCTGGCTGCAAACCTTGACAGGATTATTGGAACACATGCAGGTTTGTGCTTTGTGTGTGTGTAATCAGCTCTGGAGAGCCAAAGGGATCCAACCAAATTTCTAAATGCTGAACATTGATGTTTGCAAGTGCTTTCAGTCTTGCTGAAGTGTTGCACTGTATAAATGCAATTATTTGTGTGGCTAGTAAATAGGAGTTTTCTCAACATCTTGTCCCCTTTCTCCATTGGTCAGCCTGGATCAATTTTGATTGTTTAAAATTCACGTGGATAAGTTCTGTATATGGATCTCTGAATTGTTGCTCATGTCCTGTTAGCTGATAAGGATTTATTAATAGGCTTATTTACAAAGTTATCCTTATTTACAGATTATCCATACTTTACATTTCAGGTTCACCGTGATCCTGATTCCCAAATGATTTTAGAAGAATGGAAGAAGGAAAGAAAAGAAATGAGGTAAGACACGGGATGAAGAATTTGCTGTATGCTTTGGCAGCCAAGGGTTCTATGCAATGTCTTCCACAGGTTTCTTTGCGATTGCTTTCCATCCCTGATTAATATTCCCTGGTAGTTACAGATATTATGAAATATTTTTAAACCAATTTTCTACTTGTCTCTTGGGCAGCTTTTCTCCCCTCTGACTCTTTGTACATGTGGACCCTTTTCTCTGTTCCCCATCTTTAGAACAGATGTAACTTTTCTGTGTGAAAAGGTAACATCGTATCAAATCCCTTTCCCTCTTGTTTTGATTCTTCCATCCCTCTGTGTTGAGCTGTCGCTGTTGATTACACAGCTTCTGCACAAATAAAAAATGTATGTCTTTGTTAAGACTTAGGTCACTTTTCCAGGTTTTTTACATGATTTCTGCAGATTGTGTGTAATACATCTTAGAATACATAGAAATTGAACTCTGTGCTAGATTGGATTTAGCAGTGGATTATCACAAAGATAGGAAATAGGACTAGAAGTCCTAATAATCTATTAGCATGAAGGAGAAATCCCTAAATACACAAGTGTGAAGTGCAGAATTTTCACGGCCAGCAGCTGTACCACCAAGCAGCCTTCCCCAGAAAAGTGGGAATAAATGAAATGGGAATGATACTTGGCAGTGACTAATGCCCAGACCTTAATTCCAAGCTGTGTTTAAGCTTTTTGTGTGCATTAAGCCAAATCTTTGCCTTTTCTTTAGAAAAGGCAAAACATTGATATTTTTGGATATAAAAGCTTCTTTGGAACATTGGATGTCATTAGTATTTAGATAAAGGCAAAAATCTTCTTTCACAATCCCTAGAAAAGCAGGCTAGAGGCTTTCTAAGAACCAACTTGGTTGGTTTCAGAACCAACTTGTCTCTAGTGGGAAATGTGTGAAGCTCTTCACAACCGTGACCTGGTTTGTACATGTGCAAGAGGTGAAAAACTTCTGGGACACATTTTAGTGTTTTGAAGAACAATGGCAAGAGAACAATGCATACAACAGATTTCAGGATCTGCTTGCTTCAGATTATGGATGCCAGCTGGTGAAGAGATGTGTGCAGGTCTGTTCACTTCGTTGTCTTTTTTTTCTCTTTTTGGGGGACAGGGAGATGAACAGGAATTTCTTCAATGCACGGTTCGGAAGCATATTCAGAACTGATGAGAATCCAACTTACTTCCTGAGGCGTCTCTCTAGATTTGCAGATATCTACATGGCATCACTGAGCTGCCTCTTGAACTACGAACCTGATTACACATTTTATCCAAGAAGGACTCCTTTGCAGCATGAACTTCCTGGCTGGTCAGACCAGCTGTGCACTGGTACATTCAGAATACCTTTCCTACAAGAAACAGTTCAGATCAAATAAACTCTTGGTGGCTCCTCTCTAAAATGGACAGATATCTGTTGGTTTTCTTGAATGTACTTGTATTTTATTTAAGTCACTTAAATCTGTTACCTTGGTTTATATGTATTTCATACTTATTCTCATAAGTATTTTCTGTTTTTCTCCTCTCCTGCTCAGACATGTGAAAACTCCTCTTACACACAGAAGAGATGATGGACTGCCAAACTAGTAGTGGGCCAGGAGGGAGGGCACATCTGAGGGGGAGGACTGCTGGTGTTCTGGGGTGGTTATTTTTGCTTGTTCATTGAAAACTTTGATGTGCAGCCTCATGGTTTACAAAGAAATATGAGGAGACTCTCTTCTGGCCTTTTTCAGCACTCCTGCTGGAGCCTGTAATGGATCTTGGCATGGAAGAGCTTAAATCCAGTATTAGTAGTTCAGTGATACAAGTTAGTAACCAGCTAGGGTGAGACTGAGGGGGATGGTCACACTTGGTACCTTTCCTTGCTGCTACAGATGGAGCCTTACCTGTGAGGGGCCAAGGGCTGGAGTGTCCTGGCTCTGCTGCACTGGGCTCAGGCTCCCAGGCTCTTTTTCCTGTCTGTGCAGCTTCTGTTTTGCCATGTCTGTGCTTGGCTGCAGGTGGACCTGAGCCTAAAACTGAAATTAGCAGTAGCTTGGGTTGCTTCAGCTTCCTTCTCTCAACTTTTAGGTACCTTTTTTTTTTGTTTGTTTCAGAACATTTCAAGTATCCACTCTCTAATAATAGTAGTTTCAAGAGGTTTTGCATTTTGTGCTTTGAAGTGGAGACAGATCTCTCTATCTATCAGGCTTTAGTTTGATCCTAAATGCTGCTTTTAAAGATTTGAACAGTGTCTTATTCCAGTGGTATGCAATGTGGCTTTGCTGTTCCCTAGGAGAGAATGTATTTCATATAGCCTTCAGTAAGGGACTTCTACAGTCAAAAGTAAACACGCACAATGGGCAAAGGACTTAAAGGAAAAATTAAGAAATGAGAAAGTGAAACCCAGAGTTTTCTGATGACATGTTTTTAGCTCATGTTTTACCCTGAAAGCTAAAATAGGAGTGGTACACATTTTGAATAAAGAAAAATAGTTTTGGTAGAAGTTTTAATGAATTACTGACATTGAAGGTAATGCATGAACACAAACTCTGGGTAGCATATGTGTTTCAAAGATTTGAGCTGAAAAATGCCTATTTTGCACAAGGAAAACATTTGTTGATGTATTTCCTCAGAGGCACTTTATAGAACTGCTATATAGTTGTTTTAAAATAAGAATTGTTTCCTTTCTCTGAATCCAAAGGAAATGTTTGTTCTTTTAAGTGGTGCTTCCCACCCCAGCCACTTTAGAAGGCATAATATGATTAAAATTTTTCAAATTTTAGTTATTAAAGGCTTGGTTTTTAAAAGCATGTGATTAACAAAACATATAGCATTTGATATTCATTTTGGGATATCACTTGCTTTCTATGATGATTGTCAGGCAAACAAACTTTTGTTGACCAAAAGTTTTCTGGTTTGGTTTGTTTGTTTTTGTTTTTTTTTTTTTAACCTGTCTGTATGTGCAAGTACCTGGATTAAATTTCATATACAGTGTATTTCATGTTTTTAAAAGTATGTTTGCAAAGTAAAGAATGTATTCTAATTTAGCCTGCACAATTTAAATAGTTTTCCTGTATGCTTGAAATCAGTACGAAGTTCTCAGATGTGGTTTAGATTTTATGATTTTCCTATGCTCCTATTTCAAACTTGACTGAAGTGTGTGATTTAAACACCCCTGTGCTTAAACAGATGAATATACTTGAAATGACTAAATTCATCTTACTGTCCTGCTTGTTTTGCTGGAATAAAGAGATAACGTGTTGCAGGAAGTTAATTTGACTGCATCAGGAATTTAGTTGGTGGGACTGTGCAAGAAATATTTAGCATGACATGATAATGAAATATGATGATTGGGAATATCCTGATTTGCCTTCAGTTTTTTATCCCAATGCTCAGCTTTAACTGAACTTGGTGTTGTGTTTGTGTAGCACCTCTCATGCTCCAGAGATTTCAATGCACTCTTTATAAAAAAAGACCCAACCAAACCACTGTACATTCATCCTGTGTTAAGCAGGAACAGTTTAATTGGCTTGGATGGTTATATTATGCACATAATGCAGGTTTTGCTTCAAGATTATTTTCTTCTCTCAACCTTCCTTTCTCTTAAATTAGAAATGAAACTTCTCTACCAAGCTATGTTGCAACAGCCAGCTGAAGTAAAATATTGTTTATATTGCATGACTTGTTGAAATAAACAATGTTGCATGAAAAAAGTTAATTATTGAAGGGTTATGTTTCTTTAAAATAACCCAACTATACATAATATAAATTTAAGTGAGAATATTCAAGTGTATTATTTATTTTTCAGTGCTAAAGTGCTGCTTGTTAACTTAAAAATGTCTTGCATTTTTTTAATGATTTCACCTTGATGCTCTCTGCATTACTCATTTTAACCTTATGCTACTGATTTCAAAGAGATTTTTAGGCATGTTTAATGGGCAGTGTCTCTGCAATAATTTTGGGAGTATGGTTCATTTGAACACCAAAGCAAGAGTAAATTTTTGTTCTGGCCTATTAAAAACACAGAGCTGAATAGCCTGTCAAAAAAACCCCAACAGTTTAATGAATTGTGGATCTTTTTTTTGTGATAAAAATATTTAATGATTATTACAAAAATAAATGCTTGGACTTTATCTTCTGGTCTCTGTGAACCTTAATACTTTGATTGGCTGGGGAGAAGGAAAGAACATGACTTGTATTGATTGCAAAATGCTGTGGGGAAAACTCTCCTAGATGTGTGTGTGTTTGAATGTGCTTGTGTTCTAAATTTTCTAAAGTCTGTGAAAAGAAGCAGGCTTGTATAGGGGGACAGGGGAAAGGGTTGAGGAAACTGTTTCATCCAGATGAATGTGTATTTACATGTCATATTCCCTTCCTTGTGCTTGATAGCTGCATCAACAACCCTGGATTTGCCCACTGCCTTTTTCTGAGGGAATGCCTCCTGGGGTAGTTCCCAGAGTAGTAGCCCAGGTAGTTCCTGGGTTTCCCTCCTGCCCCTATAGTTTGGGGGGATGTTACTGCTGCCAGAAAGAAAACCTTTCTTTTCTTGCTGTTTTGTGGTTTCCTTCATGTTCTCGCGTTGTCATTATGATATTTAATATTTTGATGGAAGGAGGTGACAGCGAATCAAACTCAAGTTTGATCCATCTCTAATAGTGTGTGGTGACAGTGGCAGCTGTTACTGCTGTGCTTGGTAAAAACACAGTATGTGAAGGAGCAGCTGCTGCCGCTCCTTTTAGACCTGAAGAACCGAATGTAGACATTGCATGGCAAGGGGATGTTCATTTCCATGGTCCACTTTTCACAAAAATGGTTCATTTGAATGCTTTCATACCACCTGCATTACTTCCTAAAACTGCCTCAATTACTGCTTCCCTTTGTAGAGTGAGGTGAGATGTAAACCAAACACCAAGCCAAGGTCGAGGAAGGACAGAGAAGCTAGAGGAGGCAAGGGGAGTAGTCAGGATGGTTGTGTTTCCTGCTGCTGACTATCTAACAGGAAAGTAGACCAGCAAAAAAATCCCCTCAGTTTAAAAATAGGGGTTTACCACATGTTCTGTTTCACACTTGCCTGTTCTAATTGTAACTGAGCCAAAATGAAAGCACAGGCCTGGAGTACTAGATAATTTAGGATATTTGCCAAGTTAGCGGCCCTGTGTGCTTGTGGCCATTTTAAAGTCTGTGAAGAAGAATAAAAGCAGTTAAATAGCAGGTGAGTGAAAATCAGCTGCATTTCCCAGAGAGGTGTCTGCTTCTGGGTAGGTTAGTTGAGGCTTAATTTTGTTTTTAGCATTCACAGTTGGTACTGCTCAGATTCAGCCTACACTTCTGAAGTTGGTATCTCTGTGAGCTATATAGAAGGCATCTTAAACAAAGCTGTGCTCTTTTGGTTTTTGATTTATAACAAGATTTTATTCCCTGTAATGTAGGTGCTCTTTTTTTCCCACAGTAAGTGTAAATAAAAATGTGTTTATTAGCTGACTAATGCCAAATTCAGTATTTAATTCTTATCATAAGGACCACTCATCACAAGCTGTTGGTCATCTGAATCCTATAAAATAGAATAAAAAGAAAATCAGACTTGAACATTTCATTAAGAAATAAAAGTAACATTTTGGCAAATTTGTACGTACAGACGGCAGAGTTAGCACCTGACATTTTTGTACCAAACAAGTCCTTTTACTGGATGCAAAATGGTGCATTTTGATTTTAGACTCTGCACGTACATGAGGGTGCAATCTTTCCTCTTCTGGATTCCCAGCCCCCTCCCTGCTGTGTTTCAGATTCTTTGGAGTGCTAACATGGCTCTGAGTTGCGTTTGTAGCAAGGGGACATGAAGACAAAATTAGAAGGCTTTTTAAGTTTGTACAGATGCATCACTGTCATCCAGTGGCATTCAAAGTCCAGTTTAATTCATCTGTCTTTGAAGATGGCCTTGAGATGCAGCTGTTGACCACAGCTTCAATTTTACTACAGGCTGGGCAATTTCAAGCACAAGGGAGACAGGAGAGCCAGGAACTCATGCTAGTTTCTTGAATTTTTCTTTTCCAACTAGACATTTTTCTTTCATAAAGTCATTCCCTCTTACCATTATATTAATAGTGTCTCAATCTCAAATCAAAATGAACACTTACTGAGAAAAGATCATAAGTAGGTTCTGGTGAAGTCACTGTTGAAGAACTTTCATATGAGGGGTTGGTGATATTTGAAGGCTGTGACTTGTCCAGTGAAGTTGTGTCAGTGTCATCTCTTGACTACACAAAAGAACACAAACTTGCTTAAATTTCATCCTCTTCTCCAAGTGCATTAACTGGGGCATTTGAGCTTCCCTAGCAGCTGGTGCAGTGTTGTGACTCAACTGGCTTTATTGTCTAAATCTGTCTGTCAAGCATGAGCTGTGGTTTTGGTTCTTGTATCTCAGGTCACTTAACACTGGTATCTCTTTTCCCCTCCCTTCTTATTTTTAAGCCTCAGTTAAAATGGGAGGGGAATTGTGGCCGTGAAATGGTGCTTGGGGTAAAAAGTACCTGGTTAGTCTTGAGGGCTCTCATTGAAACTATTTAAAAATAGATGTGTTTCCTCTGGCTCTAGGTTATTGGGTTTTGTTTGTACAAGATGAGTCATGTTACATGCATGGACTAGAACAGGAAGAGATTTCTGTTCACTTCTAGGTAGACTTTCTTTTGGGTTTGTTATTGGGCATTTTTAAACTTTTTTCCTCATCCCTCATCTCTGTAGTTTGGCTGTTGCTGACTGATTTTGCATCTGTGTGTTGCTAGCAAAATTAGTTAAAAGAAATCAAGTGTGAAAATGCATCAGTACAAAAACCTGCACTTTTTAAATGCACTACAGGCATTTAAATTTGTTTGTCTGTTGGATCTGGCCTCATTCCTATGAAATGTTTCAACCTCCAGAATAACAAAATTAATACTAATGGAGGAGGAGAACAGGTGCCCTTTCAGTGGTTCTAATCCCTTGCTTCCCTAAAGGTGAGCTTTCTGGGGAGGCAAGGACTTCTGCATTGCTGTGGTGTAGTTAAATCAGGTTTGGGCCAGTCCTCGGTGTTGGAAGTGTCTGCTCACACAGACACTGGGGTGGAGAGGCCTGGGGGCAAAAGTAAGCTCATGCCCAAGGCAAGCATGCAAACCTTCCCCACTTTCTCTGTGTCTCAGTCTGAACACCTCAAGTGTGGAGTGATCAGGAATGTTTCTAGCTTAACAAAATATGTGGAGAAACTGAAAGCTGTGAATTTGGGAAGTGCAGTTGTTCCTCCCTGCTTTGTGTTCCCATCTGCCACCTACCTTGAAGTGCTGGAAGCCTATGTTTTTCTTCCTGAACCTGAGGTAAGAATATCCAATAAGAGCCACAATTCCGGTAACTAGACAGATGCCAAAGAATATTCCTGTCCCAGCACTGGCATGGAGAGGAGCCTGGAAGCAAGGGAGAGGGTGAGTGAGCTATAGGTGGGCACTGGTCAGCTTACAGCACCCAAGCACATGCAGTGTCCCTTTGAGATATGCTCTGATCCTGAGCTGTTCTTGTGCTTGGGTTTCCTGGTGGGTGTTCCCTAGAGGCATTTAAATGTGGCCTTTTGATAGAATCACTGAACTGTTTATGTTGAAATAGATTATTGACTCCAACTGTTCACCCAGCACTGCCAAGTCCATCACTAAACCTTGTGGACCAAGGAGACAGCTGGATAACTGGGAGCTCTGCAGGAATTCATGCAGGCAAAAGATATCTATTTTCAAAACACTGTGTTGTTTTGGATAGGAATGAATGCCAAGAGTAAACAAGGTGCCTTAGAAACTTGAAAGTGGAAGAACTAAAATGGAGTTTTAAAAAATCTCTTTTACATACATGACCTCCATTATTTTATATAAAGAAAACAAATTTGTAACTGTGGGAAGAAATTGTTCAGATGAATTTTCGGTATCACTGGTACCTGGTTTACAACTTTAATTCTCTTTGAAAGTAACCTTTTAAGCTGAAAGCTGCATGTATGTCAAGGAAACTGGTAATATACAATTGTCAGTAATGAGTTTAGGGTAAAATAAGACACCGTTACCTCTCACCACCCCAAAAACCCACTATGTACTTACAGGTTCTGATGGAGCCTTTAAAGGCTCTGAAATGATGTGGATTATCCCATTGGAAGCAATTATATCCCACTCGACAATAGCACTTCTGTCCACATATCGGATCTTGCTCTGCCAGGAAAAGAAGGAATGAGAGCCGAGCTTTGACCCTTCTCTTTTTGGTACTGAAATTGACATTGAGATAGCTTCCCCACCTCAGTTGCTGACACCCAGAGAGAAAAAACACGTGGAAAAAACCATGGAAAGTTACACTGCTGCCTCCCTGGACATCAGCCTGGGATGGCCCCTGGCTGGTCATGGCTCTCCTGAGCATGAAGTAGCCATCATCATTATCTGCTTGTTACTTTATGTTGCTCTGTCCTTTTTTTTTCTTTCTAAACGAAGGTTTTTGTGATCTTTGTGAAGTTGCCAAGCTCTGCCTAGAACTGCTGTTATTCCTGAGTGCCAGGCAGCCACTTTCACTGTGGAGGATGCCACTTACCACTCAAGTTTGCTGGCTGGAGTTTGCTTGCTGTGAGCAGGGCTCTCTTGGTGCCTCCTGCCTCTCCCAGAAAGTTACCAAGAAACTTTACAAATGACAACATCTTTTTTTAATGATGAGCTGCTGCTTTCATCTCTTCACCTATCGCACAGCCACATCCCCATAATCCTACCAAGCTGAGAGAAGGGTTAAATGAAGCCCATAGCCCCATTTTTCCATTCCTGAAAGCCACTTCAACAACTTTCTTTGAGTTTTGCAGGTAAGAGATGTCCATTTGCAAGATTGTGAATTTGCAGTTTGACAGCTGCTGTCCTGCAGTCTCTGGACAGGAAAGAGCCTTCTGAACTCAGTCTCTCATTGCTGCCCACTCTAACCTTATCAAAATGCCCTTGACTACAGGGTATAGCATAAGAGGAGGAAAAGCACAAAGATGAGAAATTTATTACAGAGGTACCTGACCAGCAGTGGGGACTTGATGTTCCTGGCCCCCAGTGTTTGTAATGAGGAGTTTTTTCCCTAGACGATTTAGAAGGATGGTTCCATTAGTCAAGTCCTCATAAAACATTATGTTGGCATTAGATAAATGATACTCAATGTCTCTCCCAGAAAGCGTCTGCAAATGAGGGCAAAATACAAGGAGTGTTAATGGATCTCATTAATCCTTTGGATTTACTAGTAAGCTGTGTGCCTGTGACCATTTTTGCCCCTCTGCTATTGATGCTGCAGCAAGTGCAGCAACATTAGAGGTTATTGGGAAATCTGCATGGGAACAGTGGGACATTCTGTCCCTGCTGGCTTCTGATGGCTGCCTGAAGCAGGCAGGACCTTAATTCCAGTGGGACAAAGGATTTTACTTCTCTGTAGTATGACTTGAAATGATGAGACTGAGATATTCCAAACAGCTTGAAGATGTGAACCAATGCATAAACCCTCATGAATTGTTTGACACAGTGTTTGATTGAAGGAAGGAAAGAAAGAGTAAAAGGGATAAGCATGGAAGTGAAGTTAGGAATGAATGCCTTTAATGTATTTGTGGGAAATACCAAAGCTGTGTGCTGCTTTCTTCAAACAACTGTGCTCCATACTAATGAGCCAGAACAGACTTCATCTCAGGCAGACTGCTTCATAATAGGGTCACTAAAATCCCTGATGGAAAAGTCTCTGTAGTGACTTGAACACTCAATAACCTTGTACCCCTAACCATGGAAGGGAAATGGAAATAATGAATTAATGTCTTTTTGAGACATTTTGTGCTTTTGTGTGCACAGTTTAAATTATATGGGGTAAAGCAGAAGTCACATGATACTAAGATTATTTTTCTAAGCTTAAATTTCAATGGGATGCAGGAACCCATAATAGCTGTTTAAGAAGTGTTGTGAGAACAAGGAAGGAAAAAAAGAAAAAATCCCTGACCTCATTTTCCTTTAACCCACTGTCGTTGGGAGCAAAGAGAGTGGCCTTCACTGACAGGTCTGTGAGGTACCTCAGGAATTCTCTCCCCTTCCTAGAGGTGTTAGAGTAAGCCATGATGTCCTAGGCAGAAACAAAATCCAGCTTTAGTAGAGAGCAATTGTGCACTCCTGTGCAGAGAGCGGAAGAGATGATACTGTGTAAATGACAACAAAGGAACTCTCTGTTATTAGCCATGAAGCAGCTCTGGAGTGACTTTCAAAGGAAGTTTGTATTCAAAACCCAGCTCCAGCTGCTAATTTGATGAGTACATACTAAACTGATTTGCAGACATTGGGCCTCTGCTGTCTTTGAGGCTGCTGATACATATGGTGCCATTCTGAGTAGTGACAAATAAAGAACTCTTAACATTTTGCCTTTTCTCAGTAGAAAATTCAATGATATTCCAAAGCACAGTGCTCCTTGTGATGCTTAAAAAGTTGTGCAGGCTCCTTTAAGCTAAAGCTGCACCAGGCTTTTAATGTCATCTGAATTTTAGAACCCAGAAACCTCTTTGGAGCAAGCAATTAAAAAAGTAGTAACTAAATACTAAACTAACTGGTTTGGATTTAGATCAGATAGGTGCAGATTTAGACCACTCAGACTTTCTTCACTAGTGTGTTGCTACTTCCTGTGTTTGCTGGGCTAGTAAAGCAAACCCTGGGTGCAACACTCAGAGCCTGCTTTGCTCCACTCCCGCTGCAGCCTTGGCTCCTACCGACAGGAAGTTTGTCAGTGTTGGGAAGGACATCAGCACTTGCAGCAAGTTCCCACTACAGGAGATGCCATCCCCCACGTAGCCTGGCTTGCAGGTGCAGTTCACATCTGAAAGGTACAAACAGGCAGAGTTGTATGGGCAAATGCCCTTTCTAAGAAAGCTTTAGGCTGCCCTGTGCCTGAATAACAACTTGTAAGCAACAGGTCAGGTTTTTTTATTAAAGTTTAAAAAAAGGCAGTGTTATCTTGCATGTTATCCTTGGATCAGGCTGTGGCTTATGGAAGGAACCAAAATCTGGATTGCTGCTCTCATTTTCACAGAGGGATGAGGCAAAGGACCCTCTTACCTTTCTCCCTGTAGCAGAAAACATCCCAGGTTTCACTCAGATTGCCTCTTCTCCCGTAGTCCACGATGCCGACGTATCCGGAGCCGCAGTTTGGGGAGGAGAAGGCAGTGGGGTAGCCCACTCTTTCACCATCTAGCCAGCCAGCAGAGCACAGGTGGTACCTTGCCTGTGGTCAGCACAGCCAGAAGGGAAAATCTCAGGGGAAAAGTTGGGTGGTGGGGCTGGGGAACTGCACATGGAATGAACAGAGCCCTCTGGGCACTCAGGCAGCACCTGCCCTGCCAGCACCGGTCCAGCCTCACATTTTGCTAAAGGTGTCTCTAAACAGTGAATGTCTTTCTTTCTTCTGTAGTTGGAACAAGCCAGAGACAGTCAGTCTGACCCACTCTTCTAAAACAAGTTTTGCAAGACCAAGCCAAGATGCTCATCACACTGACATCAGCCATGTGTTGTCTATTATGTGCTCAAGGAAGGCAATATGGAAATGGGTCTGTTAACAGTATTTGAGAAAAAAGATTCCTGGAGACTTACTTTAAAGAAATAAATTAAGCATAATTCTGAAGTGTATATTTCTTTAAGAAATGCTGATAATTAAAATCCCCTTGAAAATACTCTGAAAGTCTAACTCTGCCTCTCACCCCAGCATCACAGGAAACAAGAACTTGGCAAATGGTTTCAGTGCTGTGTGACCAGGCATGAAACCAATAAAGAGTCAGAAAACTGCTCCCAGCCAAACTTACCCTGGAGCATGGATGAGGGAAAGGAGGGAAAATGATGCTTATTAGCACAGAGCAGCCCCCTTGCTCCTCCCTCTCCATTTACTCTGTCTTGGTCCTATTTGGGGATCTCCTCCCTCTGAGAGGCCTCCTCACCTTCTGTGCATAGAGCAGCTGGTTGTAGGTAGCGATGGTGGCCGACTCATTGGCACAGGCCTCCCTGGCCTGCTCATAAGTCATTTTGTACTGTCCCATGGGGGACCGCAGGTGGAACACCCCGACCGTGGTGTCTGCAAGGAGAGACAAGGACCAACTCTTCTTGAAGATGTCATGGTGCAGAGCCAGCTGTGCAGTACAAATACCCGTGGATTTTGTGAATTGTAATTAGAGCAGATTGATTCCTCAGGGGTAACATTCCTACCTGGAATGCCCTCACACATTGCTTCATGAATCTACAGGTACATACAATGCCCTCACACATTGCTTCATAAATCTACACGTACATACATTCACGTTCCAACTGTAATTTCATTGTTTCATGGGGACACTAAGGAGAGGCTTGAGTGAGCTGACAGCTGCTGGTCACTGTGCTCAGGGCACCAGCTCAGGGCTGGTGGTTTGCAGGGTGTGCCCTCCTCACCTTGGAAGTGCAGGTCAGCACAGTCAGCGTCGGGGTGGCACTGCCCGTTGTCCTGCAGGCAGCGATCCAGGGGGAGCTGCATCATGGAGCAGTTCAGCCCATCACCAATGTAGTTGTTCTTACATTCACACTTACGTTTGTCCTGCTCAGGGAGAGAAGGAAAAAAGCTAAGATGAGCATTTAGCTGACCTCAAATTGGTGTTTCAGGTAACGTTCTTAACTGCTGGGGAAATTTCACTTGATATAAGCAGGAATGGACAAACAGAAAAGTTGCTGCTAACAGCTAAGCCAAACATTTACACATGTACTTGGGTGCTTTGCTGAATTAACACCAAAGCATAATTTCATCCATAAAGTTAATAACACGCATTGGAGGGTTATATGACACATAATTCACAAAAATGGATGGCAAACATACTAAAATGATACTTAAATGACTGGACATGGAAGCAAGCATGGAATTTAACAGCCCACTGCTAGTAATAAATGAGAACTATAAACCAAGTGGTGACATCCAGGAATTGTAATGGTTGACAGTTGGAATGGATTATCAGCAAGACTTTTCTAGATCATTCCTGGAAGGAAGCTCAGGCAAGACACCAAAATGGAATGGGGAAGTGATCCTGCAAGCACCAAATGGACAAATGCTGGATCGAGTCACCTGCACAAATGTTCCCTAACCACGCTGACTATGTGGGTCATGGAATTTGTATCATGTGGCTGCAGAGCTTTTTAAGTTGGGTTCAAGCAATCAACAAGTGACACTATTATCCCAGCTATCCCTTTGTTTAGCTTCCAAAATGTATTTAATTTTAATCCAAAAAAATTGCAAATAAGGCTAGACAGGGAGAGCTAAGATTGGGACAGAAAGACCATGTATGCAAAACACCCCAGCCTCTGTGTCACCCCATTCCCCAGAGCAAAGGTGTTAAACTGTTTCTCATCCTTTAGCTGAAAGCATACCAAACTGACGTGGAAAGTAGGCTGGAGCTAAGTAAAGTTTTTTTTGGAAAACAGGGATTTAGAGAGACACAGAGTGTGATCCAGCCAGAAGAGACTTCTGCTTGCACCAGGGAGAAACTCCTCAGACTTCCCTGCTGGGGACTGAAATTATTCAACTTACAGGTCCTGTGACAATGCAGCTGGCATGCTCATGGCAGCCTCCGTTGAACCCATCAGCACAAGGATTTATTGGAAGGCAGGTAAACCCATCTCCCTTGTATCCCTTCTGGCAGCTACAGAAGACTTTCACTCCATGCTGTGTGCATCCGGCCGCCTTGTGGCACCCACCATTGTTTTGTTTGCAAAGTTCTGCAGCTGCAGGGGGAAAAAACCCAAGTGAGTAAAGTCTGCTTTTAAAGAGGATGTTCTTCATAAAGACAAACCATCACCAGTCCTTTCACACTAAAAATACTAGAATACTTGTTTGAGAAAAAAACCTGTTTCTGTTTCCTTAGGCATTACTGAATTTCTGTAAGTCTGTCCCTTAGGGCTCTGAAGGCCTTGTCAGGATGTTCTTTTTCAGGAGACATGGTACCAACTCTCATATTTCTGGCCAAGTTGACTTTGAAAGATGCAAGACACCTGACTGAGAAAGAGCAACTCTTTCTGTAGCAGTGTTACCAGGGAACTGCCTTGCCTACAGTCAGAAAAAAAAATAGAATAATTTTTGTTGGAAAACCCCTTTGATATCTTTGTGTTCCACGGTAAATCCTCTGAGGGAAACCCAGCTCAAAACCCTGCTGTCTTCAAAGCTTGACTGAAGTGCACTTGTTGCCTATGGTCCTACTTGGAAAAGTCTGGAGAAGTCTGCCTTCTGATATAGAAAAACCTGAACTCCGTATATCCTAAATTTGTTCCACCTGCTGCACAGAGGAAGTTTTTAGGTTGGACAGGAAACATTTCACAGTGGGCAGTAACTGCATTCCTGTGCATGTGCAAGAGGGAAGAAGCTGCCTTCTGTCTGTGAGTGGGGCTGGGAGCTCACCTGTGCACGTGATCCCATCCCCGTTGTACAAGGGCTTGCACTGGCACGTGTTGTTCTCCAAGCAGACGGCGTTGGCTGAGCAGCTCGGGGAACATGTTGGTGGCAGAGCTGCAGGGAAGGCAGGAGAGCTGGAATTAAAGAGTTCTGGGACCACAATGCCCTTGTTTCATGCAGGAGAAACCTTCATACTAGTCTGGCTAACTGGAAAACTTGTAAGAATTTTATTTTATGACTGCCACAGCCCAGAGCCCCTCCACAGGGGAGGTATGAACTCATAATGCCTTATCACAAAAGAGAAGACAGTGGGGTGAAGTGATTTACCCTGTTCAGTCCAGAGCAGAATGCCTAAGTGCTCTTAGAATGCTCCTGACATTTATTAACCCTTTCTGTCTTATCTGTGGAAACCTTTTGTACTGCTAGTAGTTTCAACCTATAGCTCCATGGGCAGTCTGGTGAGAGCAGGCAGAGACCTAGCTTGGTTTCACACAGCCGGCCAGTCCATCCTGTTTCACAGAAACATCGTCCTGTCCCTGAGTATCCTTCGTCACACTGCCCGTTGTTCTTGCATTCACAGGCTGGAAAACAAATGCAGAGGTCACTTGCAGAGTGGGAAAGTCTTTCTCTAGAGAAACATCATCATATCAGTTTAGATACAGTATTATCCAGAAATAATTTAGATGAGTCTAACTTTATGTTATTTCACCATGAGGCCAGTCAAGCCAAGGACCAGACTTTCCAGAGTGGTTGAACAATCGTCATCCTTGCAGGTTTTCAAGTCCTGACAGGACAAATCCTGAACAACAAGAGCTCAGAACTGACCCTGTTTTGAAAAGGGGTTGGACTGGAGACCTTCTGAAACCCCTTCCAATCTGAATTATCCTATGGTGCTATGATTTTATAATTGGCATTAGTTCAATGTGTTTCTGAAAATGAAAACATGCACATTGCAGTGGAGTAGGAAACTCCACAGAGAACTGTGGCAGGAAAGAGTTAATGGCTGAAGACTCAGACAAATAAGTCCTAATGAGCAGCAGCTGTTAATTGTGGGGAAGCCAGAGAAAAACAAGGTGTGTAGAGGGAGAGTGATTGGCTGCTGTGTGGGAGAAGGTCCAGCTGAGTTACTGAGCTTTGCTGTAAAATGTAGATGAGTTACCTGTAATTTCTTTTTTTGGGTTTCAGATATTTTCATTACTAAAAGCTTTTGGATTCCTTCAGTTCCTTTTATGGGAGAGGCTTTGCTCCTTCTGCCCTCTAACCTGAGGTGCAATGGTTTGTTTAATCTATGTTGTTGGAGGTTTTTTTCTTCTCCTCTTTGGGCCCTGCAATAACTTACGTGCTAAATTCTTCTTAAAGAACTATTTATGGCTCTCTATTTTATAATGTCATGCTGCAGTGTCTTTTATGGCCTCGTCCTTCTTCTTGAAATATTGTTGTTTAGAGAAGAAAATTATATGGGGCTTGTGGAACTGATTTTTTGCATACCTGTCCTGCTGAAAAGGAGCTTCACTTGTTGGCTTTTTTCATTTAATCTGCTTAGTTAATATTTGTCTGACTTAAATCTACATCAAAAGGAACATGCTATAAACCTTTTTTCTCTTAAGTTTTATAGTATGGTTTCAAGCTAATGGCTCATACATTTTGTGCTATGGTGTGCTATAAAGTGGATGAATTGTAGGTAGGCATAATCCCTAGAATCTGTGTCCAAGCCTGTTGTCTCATTTATACCCCCCATCCGATGTGCCTTAGGAGCAGTATGGGTGTACAGGGTTAGGATGGAAGGGTTAATGTTGTAACTTCTTATCTGAAGGCTTTATGTCAGGGAAACATTTAAGTTTAAAGGGAGATATTGATCCTGCTCCCACCTAGTTTGCATTTAAAGCCACAGAGAGATGGATTTTGCGAGCAGTTCTTTGGCTGTCCCTCCTTGCAAATAGCCCTCATCTTGGTCTCCTTTTCCTTCTCTGTGGGAGTAGTTCCTTGAGGAGCCGTCTTCCTAAAATGGTCTCTTAAGCTTTATGGGGATGGAGGAGAAAGCTGTGCTGTAGCTAAAACCACTTGTTGCTGGAGGCCCTGCTTCTATTCTGCTTCTGATGTGCTATGTAAGAGTAGGAGGCCCTGTGCAGACACAGCCATGCAGCCTCTTCACCCTCTCTTCTCCTCCTTGCTTCTGACACCTTGTGCCATCTCCTGGTGTGAGGAGGCACCCAGGAAAAACACTGGTGTTAAGAGGGAAGCATTCCTTGGCTTACTTAGACACTTGCTGCTGACGGAACGGTTTAGGCTTGCCATGGGCACTGATATGGAGAGGGAACTCAAACGTACGCCTGCAGGTGAAGCCGTATCTGCCCGGCAAGCACAGCTCACATGAGGTCCCGTTGAAGCCGCCATGGCAGCGGCACTCTCCTGTCCCTGTGTACCCGTCGTCACAGGAGCCGTGGCCATGGCAGGGGTTCTCTGGGCCCCCTGGGCAAGCTGAAAGGTTGAAAAAGAAAAGTGGCTCTTTAGCTCAGGTGCATGTTTATTCATTGTCACTGTTGGTTATCTAATGTTCTGTACAAATTGAGCAGGAAACACCTGTAAATGCATCTCTCCTGAGGTATGTGAAAGTGGCTGTGACGTTTATGAGTATGGTGAGCCTCATGCTCTAAATTCCTTGACATGCATCCACAGCTCCTATCAGAAAGGTGTTGAAGATCCTTCCAGCCCTGACTGGTGGATGCTGTTATCTGGATGCTTGCTCATTCAGACCTATCTGTGAATGGCACCACCCAAACTGAGCCTTTCTTTTGTGTCTCTATGGGTCTATGTGCTGTCAGAGTGACCCCAAATGGCAGCTCAGGCTGAGCTGGCCAAAATTGCATGTCTATCTGTGAAACTGGGACAGAGCAAGCTGGCAGGGCTATGTGTGCCTGAACCTGTCTGCCAGCAGAGATCTTGACCTGGATTGTGACCCTGTGTGCCCTGGTGGGGGCCTCAGTATTGTTACCCCACAGGGTTTGCAGGTGATGGAGAACAGTTTGGAAGTGTCTGCTGAGATGGAGCCTCCCAAATTGCCTCCACCTGTTCAGAACTACAACTTCTGAGCTCACTGTGCTGATGAGTGCACTTGCCTGTAGCTGAGCAATTATGCACTGGTTCTCAGGTATGCGCTGGTGCTGCTGTGTGAACCTGAGCCTGTGTTTAAAGAACTTTCAGCTGTTGACCTGCTCAGCAGGACAGCCTTTATTCCCTGTAGCACTCACCTGTTACTACTATGGAGTTTAAAACTTGCTCTAAATGTGAAGAGAATAATCTGAAATGAAGAAGCAGTTAACACTTTGTGTTCTTCAGCTCTTGCAACCAAGTTCCCTCATCTTGCAGCTGGTCTCTCCTCATGCCCCTTATCCCAATTTTCCTAGTTTTGCCTGCTGGGTGCTACACAGCTGTACTGGGGAAGGGGAGGGCACAGGATGGCCATGTGTGAGGGAATCCTACCTTGGCAGTCTGGCCCAAAGTAGCCCTTGCAGCACTTGGCTATGTGGATGACCATGGAGCAGTTCCTACGGCAGCCATCCCTCCGCAGCCCATAGGACTCGAAGGTGCACCATTGGATTCCTTCCTGTGTGTCACATGTGCCAGCACAGAGAGAGGAGGGGGGAGAACGCAGGAGAATGAGTGCTGTGAGGAGTTTGTTTTCTTTTCCTCTTTAAATCATAATTTCTGATCTACACTGAATCAAAATGTGATGTGTGATTCCTGACATGCTTAGCACCATCCCTGAGAGTGCAGGGGCTGCTCTGGAGTCAGCTGAAGCACTTTTACAGTGGATGCTGTGTGAGACCAACAAGCATCCCCCACCGCCAGCACCTGTGTCTTTGCCCAGGGACAGTCACTTAATAGTGTGGTAGCACTGTCAAAGGTTCTCTTTTTATTTATTCTAAGAAACTTTTTCTGGTTTGTTGTTGTGAAGTACAGAGAAGAGTATGTTAGACTACTTACATGTGAGATTTGAATGTTTTACCTTTGGTTTTGTCCCTGGAGGGCATTTAGAGTTACTGAAACAGCTAGCACAATGCCCCTGGAAAAGGGAAAAAGAAAAGTATATTAAAATAATGGCTACAGAAAGCCATTTGACTTGGACAACAAGTCTGTTTTACGAGAGCAGAAAAGATGAGCAGAGAAAAGGTAAAATTTATTGCACTTAAAAAATTAAAAGAGAAAACTCTGGAGAAACAAGAGAGGAGAGTGACAACAAAATAGTTGCTATAATTTAGTGCTACAAAAATACAAGAAAATAGTTTTGATACCAGAATATAGGTTCTGGAAGAGGAAAGTGCTCTGGGTTTAAAGAAGGAGGGAAGAGACGATGAATGTTCTTCAAACAAGTATTGATGTGATCTGTATCAGACCTGGATGTCTAATTTAGAGCACAGAAAAATGTTTGCTTCTCAGGAAGTGTTGATGAAATTTGAGGAAATAACATCTATTTAATTTCACTTAATGACATCATAAACAACAGGCAACTTGAGCAGATGGGATATATACATAATTGTTGGTTTTATAATTGAAATACATATTCCGGTAAGCTTTTCTAAAGAGTGACTACCTGGAAGTTCTTTTACTTCTAGGAAATTTTTTCATACTTTCAAATAATACTGAAGTGAACTTGGTCTTGAAACTGTTTGAAAACGACTTTCAAAATTTCCCATTTGTGGAACCGATCAAAGTTCATGGAGGAAACTTCCTCCACACTAACAGTGCCTGTTCAGATGTGTTAAAAACAAGTGTCAGAGACTGAGACAGAGTAGGCAGTTCTCTATCTTGTATCCTTCATACCCTGTGATGCTGGAGTAGCAATGCTGGTCTTTTTTAATAGGGAACTTTGTAAATGTGATCTCTATAGACAAATCTGTGGTGTGAACTTCCGCTAATTTAAAAGCGCAACAGAAAGATTTGTCCCTGCTCAAATTTTTGCTTGCATGTGTAAGGTGCTTTGTCTTTATGGTCTTAAGTGGAACCACTTTGTAGCATTGCAGTGCCACATTGCAGCAAGACGTTTCCATTAAGGAAAAGGGTTTCAGTTACACCCCTGACTTTTAAGGAAGAAGCACCAGAATTTTCTGTGCCAGGACAAAGGCACCTATTGGTCTCTGTAGCCCTTCTTCAGAAATGTAGCTAATTTCAATTGGGCAGCAAGCCAAAAGCCCTCCTAAAACATTAAGTAGATAAGAAAGAGCACAGAGGTACTGGGGGCTTTTTGGGGTGCCTTAGCTGGTGCAGAAGAGGTTTCTCTGCACTGTGCACAGAGGGCTTTTGTTCTTTTGTTTTTGTATCATTTGATATTTTCTCTTTTATTTAAACCTTTGATTTTCAAAGCACATCTGATCAGCCGTCTCGCAATTATTTTAAGCCATTTCTGTGGGGTGCTGGACCCCCTCAGAGTGTGATGAACTCTCATGGAGCTGATAACATGCTGGCCCCACGCAGAATTTCATCGCCATTTGTCCTGTGTGCTGCTTCATGTGGATACAGGATTTCTGTCGTGCACCTCTGAGGCACTGTGCTGCAATTTTTAATTTCTCTCTAACCAGTGCCGGAGCTGCAGGGAGCGTTACCCCAGTGAAGGTGGAGACTGGCCCCTGGGCTGTGTCACTGTCAGGGTGAGGACCCCAAGCGGGCACTAACCATGAAGTCCACAGTGAGGAAGCTGTCGCAGCGTCCCCCCAGGCTGGGCTCTGTCAGCAGGCAGTTGATCCCGTAGGCGATGCCCCCGTCGAACTCCAGCTGCCGCTGCACCACCCTGCACTGGCCATCGTTCAGGAAAAGGGCACCCTGGGAGAGGGGGACATGGCAAAGCATGAGCTGCTCCTCCTTGCGTTCCTGGTCTCTGTAGGAATGCTCTTGGGGCAAGGTGGTATTTCAAACTATCCTGTAGGTAAAATTGATGGCTATAGGGGCTCAAACCCAGTTGTGGGGCCTCTTTTCCTATGGGCAAATGTGTGTCTGGAGTACTGTGTCCACCTCTGGGGTTCCCAACACACGAAGGATGTGGACCTGCTGGAACAAGTCCAGAGGAGGGCCATGAAGGTACTCAGAGGGCTGGAGCACCTCTCCTATGAAGACAGGCTGAGAGAGTTGGGGCTGTTCAGCCGGGAGAAGAGAAGGCTTCAGGGAGACCCTAGAGCACCTTCCAGTCCCTAAATGGGGATAATATGAGAGTTGGAGAAGGATTTTTAGCAAGGGCATGTAATGATAAGGGGTAATGGCTTTAAACAGAAAGAAGGTGGGTTTAGATTGGATATTGGGAAGAAGTTCTTTACTGTGAGGTTGGTGAGACACTGGAAGAAATTGCCCAAAGAGCTGTGGACATCCCATCCTTGGAAGTGTTCACAGCCAGGTTGAATGGGACTTTGAGCAACCTGGTCTAGTGTAAGGTGTCACTGTTCATAACAGGGGAATTGGAACAAGATGATCTTCAAGGTTCCTTCCAACCCAAACTATTCTATGATTCTATGATAGCTTTCTTTTCTGAAGAGGACAGAATATGCCAGTCCTATGCTCACAAGTTTATCTTATGTATATTTAGATTTAGATGCTTGCCAGGTATGATCTGATACATTTGCAAAGAAAATTGTGACATTATTCTGGTTTATCAGGCTATGTGTGTGCCTGCAGCTTCAGCTTGGAAGTGCTTGCAGACTAGAGTTTGCATGCAGATGCTGCATTCATGGGGTTCAAAACCAGGCTGGTCTTAGTGGTTTTGCACTGGTATTGTAGAAGTTAAAGTTTGCTGGTATTTCAGTTTCAAGGCAACTGAGAGCTATTTTGAGCAAATAGCATCTTACAACAGAGCAAATGACAGCTCCAAAAAGTCCTGCAAACCATATAGTTGTCTGAATCTGTTGGTGTGGCTCTTGGCATGTAGCAGTGACAACCAATGAAGTTTTGGTGCCACTGATCTTCCCTGGGGGCTGTGCAAAGGCAGAGTGTGGTCTGCAGGAGCAGATCCTGCAGCAGGGGTGAGGAATAAATGTGCCAGCAGAGTGAACACTTACAATCTCCCCGTTGTCTCCACAGCTCACGCTGAGGTTGGAGCCCTGCAGGGTCTTCAGTGAGGTGGAGCTGGGGAGCTGGTAGGCCAACACCTGGGAAAGAAAAGGGGAGATGCAGATGTCCAGCCTTGCATGTTTTGGCTGTGGCAACACTCCCAAAATGCAAGGGCTTACCGCAGCATCACGGACAATGTGGAATTTGAGGTACTGCACCAGTTCATTGGTGTTGGACTTCTTGAAGAGGAAGTCCTGCTGTTCCTGTGGCAGCCCCCGGATGGCTGCGTCTGTGGGCCAGAACAGTGTCACGGGTTTGTGAATGGGATCATTGATCAGCCCAAGCAGGTTGTTCTTCTGCAACACAGCAAAAAATGAGGGAAGGGATTAATGCTCTGTCCAAAATGATACTGATCCTGTGGGGTGAATGTCAGGTATAACTGGGGTGTGGTGCCCTGTGGGCTGCCTGGTCACCAGCTTGAAAATATCTTGACTTTAAAAACCAGATGCGTGAGTTGAGTTTGGTATGCAGTAGGACAGAACTGAGTGAGGAAGGGAAATGTGGCTGCTTAACATCCCCCAGCCTCTGGGGGAGTGTGACTGGTGGTGAGCAGAGTTGTGTACTGTGAGCCTTTTGGTTCTCCTGAACAAAATCCTGCCAGTGATGCCATGTGCTGTGTGTGTGTCTTTGTCTTAAAAAAAAAATTGTTTGCAACCTTTGCCCAACGGCTCCTGTCTCGTGTCCTTACCTCTAGCAAAGAGCTGAACAGATTGTACCCATGCTTGGCTGCAACCATTTTAAGACTTTCCTACAAAGAAAGAAAAGTGAGTAATTTACCTAAGAAATACCTTATTTGGGTATTAAAAAAGCAGATAAGAGCTTGCTTTTCCCTGTATGTCACTTTTTATTATAAAATAAAAGCTGCTGCAAAAATCCTCTTATACCATTCTTACTTTATCTGTAATTCTGGTGAATATGAAATATAATATTGAATTTATTCAGCAGTGTCACACAATGTTTGTATAAGGTCTTTTTAGTGTAATTTTTTTGTTGACTTATATGATTTTATATATCTGACAGTAACTGTGGAAAAACCCCTGGGTTGGGAATGGTGATAAGCTGCACATACCTTCTTGAGGGGGAAATCTTGCATATGTGAAGGGACCAGAATTTGGTTTATGACATGGATCACACCATTTGTGCCAACAGTATCACCGAGTATAATTTCAGCTTTGTTGTTCAAAATCAGCGAGTTCTGGAAAGGCAACAAAAATATTTTTTCTGTGAAACTTTGAGGAAAAGTGAGGCTGATACTGACTTTCATATAATGAGCCTAGACCACCTTTTCTTTGCAGCAAACAGTACTTTCAGCTTTAACAAATTTCACTTTGCTTTTTCAAACTCTCCTCATGCTCATAAAGCCAGAGTCTGAGGATAAAATAGCTTGGGTCAAAGCAAGGGTTGTAGAACTCCACTCTCGGAATACTGAGTAAGTGCTGAACACTTCAGCTGAACAGGCAATCTTACTTGAAAGTCATTTATTTATTTTTGTGCATCAGAGGAGAGGGAACCATTGAAGTTTTAAAAAAGGTGAATGGGAGTAGACTGTTGTACTGTTCTGTTCCTGTCTCTCCATGTTTGGTTACCTGGGAATAGCTGATGTGTATCAGGTCACCGTGGAGAGAGGTGACGTTGGTGATTGCTGTCAAGTCATTGTACAACAGATTGGCACAACCCACCATGTGGTACCGGAGCACTTGAGGCATCACTCCTTTGGCAATCCAGTCCTTGACCTGCATTGGAGGAATAGAGGGATTGAGAAGCAGCTGAGCAAGGCATCTGAAGCAGAAAGCTCATTTTTACTGAGCCCTTTTACTTACTCGTGGGTCACTGTTCAGTACATCTGAGTGAGGGACAAACAGTGTGAAAGGGCCGGGGCCTGAGATATCTCTGATAGACAAGGCCTGCCAAATTGAAGAGGAAAAAGCAGCAATGAGTTAGTGCATGTGATGCCACACAGTGACAGGGACTGCCCTGGGGAGGGGAAGGTGGTGCCTGCAGCTCCATCACTGCCACACATTGAGTTCCCTTCCCTGCAACACAAGGGTGAGAGAAATTCCTCATGTGGACTTTGACTCCTAGCCTCATCTGCCACCTTTGCTCACAGGTATTAAATAGAAGATTTTGTCTTATCGCCATGCCTTGATCTTCTCTGCAAAAACAAACAGGAGATGAGGGAATTAAATTAATAACTCTTAGGAGTACAAATGGATCTGGGCTATTGCAGGCACTTTGCAATGACCACTGGTAACTGAGAGCTCTCTTAAAGCAAGAGGAAGCCACCTGTCTACCATGGTAGCAAAACTGAAATTTTTGCTAATCAAAGCTAGATTATAGCTCTTTTGGTTAGCAGGCCAGTGTACAGGTCTGTGCTGCCCTGAGGTTTCTGTACACAAAGAATTTCTGTCACCAGTCTCCAAAAATCAGTGAGAGCTGGGAGGCAACTGAGAATACGGCCATTTGGAGATGCAGAAGGGGTAGTAAATGAGTGGTATATTCTTGCTTCAGAATTCACAAGAGATGTGCTGGCAGATCTCAGACTGTGAATGGGTGAAAGCTTTGGTTTTATGCCCAGTCTGCAGCCCTTACCTTTCCCTGGGACCTTGGTCTTGATCATTAATACTCTAGATCATTAATACTGTTTTAGGGCCAGCTAATAGTTTACATTAGAGCATCTCAAGTATTAAGGACTGATTAATCCAAATCCAGTACCAATTACATTGAAGGAAGTTGCTACACACCAGATTCCTGCCTGCTTCTCTCCGCTCTACACCCCTGGAGGAAAAAAAGGTAGGTGAACTCCCCAAGAAATCCCCAACCAACCCCAACCACTCAACCTTTTCTTACCTCTAAGTGAAAATAAAACCTAGATGTGTTGGAGTCCTTGAGAAGTTCCTGTAATTAAGAGCAAGAATCTGTAAAAATGCTGCAAATATGAGGCAACATCTTTGGAGTGTAAACAAATGCAGCACTAAGACAAGTAAGGGAACTTCTGGTTTCGAATAAGTGCTGTAGGAGTGGGAGGCCAGGAACTGGGTGTTCCTCTGGCCCAGGGGGGTTCTCCAGATGCCTCGCTGTCCTGCCGTGGTCGCCAGAACCAATGGAAGACTGACTTGGAACAGAGACTAGACAGACCTAAGAGAATAAAGTAGATGCTTGTTACAAGGCCTTAAAGGATACAACTTGGGCAGTACAAGAGCCTGTATGCTCCAACCCAAGATAGACCCAAAATGGTCACAAAAAATGGATGGCTGATCACGAGGTCTCACGATTTTATGTTTTGGTCCATTTGCGTATTGGGGTTAATTGTCCAATTACAGCTTCAGATAATGAAGTTCCATCCTTCCTGTTTTCTTTCTTCAGTCCATGGCTGTTTATACTTTTGGGCCTGAAACTTCTAATGGTTGTCCTTGATCTCAAGCTGGAAAAGGATTTGTTTTGTCTACCTACTCTGTGAAGAGACCTTACTAACACTGAATATGAGGCTCAGAAATACACACCTAGACAGCACAGAATCTGAAAAACATGAAAGCTNATTTAGAAAGGTTTAATCACAAGATCTTTTTGAAACCACATCTTGGTAGAACATCTGATAATATATATTTATTCCAAACACTAAAGAGCACTTAGGGATTATAAAAAATAAGTCTCCTTTCATGCAGAGGATGTAGTTTTGATTCTCTTATATATTTAGTTATATATGATGCTGTAAGGATGCAAAATATTGGCATGCAAGTCTCACTCTGCACCTTAGGGATGAGGCTTAGCTTCTCTGCCAGTGCAGCGCTGACTTACTTTAAGGGGAACTATTTACACACTTTAAATCACTGGGATGGTGCCAGGTGCCTGAATTTATGGAGGAGCATTAGCAGAGGACTGCCTGATGGCCCAGGTCAGCTGTAACAGGGACTTGCCTTGTCCTTGTCTCTAAAACATCGCTGTCCNTATTGTTTCTGTTCTGTTTTTACCTTACTATGTCAAACAGCAGGCTTCTTTGAAATCTAAAACTCTCTAATGCTGCAGTCATAATGATTGTCCATTAGCGGTTTTTGTTTTTTTTGGCAATTAAGATTATCTTGTAGCATCCTGTTCCTATTCCTGGTTTCTTGGACTGGGATAACTTCAAATTCCCGGTACAACTTTGTCCAAGAAAAAAGTGGTGTTTCAACCATTATATTAAGTAACCGTGTGAAGAAAAATAGAAGACAGCAAACATGTGAAGCACTTTACCTGGAAGATGTTGCCTCGGCAATTAAATCCATCCCCAATGTAGTTAGGTTTGCAGGTGCAGGTCCTTTCTGTCAGCTCTGTGTCATTACAGATGGCAAATTCACTGCAGCCTCCATTGTTCTCGTAAGAGCAGAGTTTAAAAAATATAATTCCTTCATTGCCAGGTGTATAAAACAATTCCAATTGACCACTCTTCCCCCTGCACCCTGCANGTGGATGCATCTCACCCAGCTGCCTGCCTCCAAAAAGCTTCCTGTATTAAACCAAGATGTTCCTCACTCAGGAGCAGCATGTTGGAGCTCAGAACTCTGATCAGTCACAAGTAGGTGCTCCTCTGTTACTACCTCGGTTTGCAAATGAGTTTTTATCATGGGCTTGAAATCAAATTGGGGAAAATTGAGAATCTTTCCTGTTTGCTCTTCTTGTACTTGTTTCGTGGTGTCCTTTCTGCTGATGATCATTTCAGGGATCCTTTCCTATGGGCAATGAGAGGGAGCAGAAGCTCCTTTGGGAGTTACCAGTGGGGCCTGACTTGCCAGGTCAGAGAGAAGCCTGGCTGTAAGCAGTGGGTTTGGATGGATTTGCTGTGGATTTGGCTTGGATTAGGCAGACTGTTGGCAGCCTTGGCTACCTGTGAAGCTCTGCTGCACAGAGGTTTGGTCATTGTGGAACCAGGTTAGCCTCTGGTATGGCATTGATGCTCCTCAATACAATCTTTACTTTTTAATACATAATTAGCCTGGAATAATTAGCCAAATGAAAGCAGAGCTGCTGGAATACAGCTTAGGAAAAAGCAAGAGAGTACAAAATCATAGGGAGCACTGGCTCATAACTTTAAACTCCCTTTCCTGCAGCTTCTGTTTTTGCCCTTGCTCTTTCATCTCTGCAATGTTTCAAGGTCAGAGAAAGCCAGTAGAGAGGCCAGGCTGGGAGGGTGAGAATTATTGTTACTGTGCTCAGAGCACAGAGGATTAATGTACGTGAGAGAGTGGATATATCCCTGCTTCAGCTTGCCAAGGGGCAGAGTAGTACAGCTGGTGCAGAGAACCACACTGTTTGCCAATATGTGGCTTGCAGTGCGTGAGCCAGCTTGTGCTAAACAAGTGGGGCTAATTCTCAGCCTGCAGTGACAAGTGAGAGACAGAATCAGTAGTGCCATGGGATGTTCTGGGTTGGGTGTTGTGGAAGGAAATGGTTTTGTTGGCTTTTTATAGGAACTCTATATGACAAATAATTTGCTGACTTAGGTTTTAGCTCTACAGACCTGGGTCTGTTTCTCTGGATTGAAGTGAGTTATTTAAGACTCAATGATGAGTCCAGGCCCTCACTTGTGTTATGTCCAGGCTGTGGTCGAGGAAAAGCCATTCCTGCATGTTTAGTTTCTCTCATAGTGACAGCATTAAAGCATGCACTGAACCAAGAATATTTAAAGATTCGCCAAGTTAATGTAAATTGATTCTTAGCACACCTAACTTAGTTTAGAATGCATACAACCCCCAGAAGTGTAATGATTATAATGAGACCTGAAATTGTCTCCTTAAATGGATACTCACTTGTGAACACAGACTGACATATGTGCAGGTTTTGCCATCTCCAGAATATCCCTTCAGGCAGTTACACACTGCCTACAAAGCAAAATCAGAAAACATGCATACATTGAAAAATGCTTGAACTTTTTTTCAGTACACGTGTATATAGTTTACTTTTTTCCAGATAGTTTCTTTGTGATACGGTGTGCAGTTTATTAAGCTAAAAGTACATTATGTCTCCCAGAGCAGTTTCTTGGCCAGTATGAGTAACCGTAGACTGAGACTAGGAAGTAATAATTTTCATTAGGCTCTGCCCATCCATCTCTGGTCTCCTCTCTGCTGTTCTGTTCATTTGAAATGACCCCTCCAACATCTGCACATTATTGTCTTGCTGACAAAGCAGGCTAAATCCCTAATTTGTTGCCCTCATGTTTTTTTGCATAGGTTGATATTCCCTTCTCATCCCTTTCCTTCCCCTGCCTTTTTTTAAGTGATGAAAAGTACCTTCAAAACACACCTGGAATTGTGTGTTACTGGCAACTTCCCATGTAGTGGAAATGCATCTGACACTTTGTCCTGGTTATCTTATTTTGCATTTGCAGTTACCACAAAGATGAGAAATAATTTCAAATAAATGAATTATATTCTCCAATTCACTGCTAAATGATTTTCAAATTAAAATTTACATTTAATATGTAGAAATTCAGTGAGATTTCTGTGGCAAAAATAAAACTGAGAAGTAGTCTAATAGCAGTGATTATTAGTGCTCATCTAGTGCTCACTCCTGGATGACTGAGAGCCCTAGAAAAAGCAGATGCATTTCTGTCCTATAAAATTGCCTTTGCAGTGCTAGGGTTTTGTAGAGGAGGTTGTTATTACTCTGATGTTACTTACATTCTCACAGGTAAGGAGGAATAAATAAACAGATTGTATCTACTACTTGTAGAGATCTAGAGATCAGCAGTGGAGCAAGTGGATGCTGGAATGTTGTGACCCCTATGCAAGAGCTATGGTTTAGGCCATTTCATTTCCTTGTGGATACATTTGAACTGTGCAGGGAGAAAGGCTAGTCTAAAATGGAAATTTTTCCATGGACAGTTTTTATAACTATAAAAGAAACATCGTCTAGCAATACTTTCAAACTTAGAGCTTTTCATGTCAAAACCTCCCAAAGGAGAAAAACAACCACTTGTAATAGCAAAACACTGCTTTCCTCTGCAGTTTTGGATTTCTTTCACAGGTTTTTTTTTTCATGTTTGTCTGCACTCCCCCTCAAATGCCTTTTTGAGGAAAGCATATACTTTTCAGAATCATTATGAAATTCAGCTTTCTACTTAAAAACAAAATTAACACGGGAAATCTTTCTTTACCCAACAATAAACACTTGACTAGGCCTGTTTTTTTCACTAACAAAGTACTCACCTGATTGGGTCCAGTCTGCGTGCATTCTGCATTTCTACCACATCCACCATTGTTCACCAGACAAGGGTTGATTTCTTTATAAAACAGAAAGTGTAATAAAGAGAGAGTAATTCTGAAAACCCAAGGAGAATGAATTTTAAGTAAGGCATACTAGGAATGCAGATTTATGACAAAATTAATTCCCTCAGTTAATTAGTATCTTAGTCTAGGTCTTCAGTTGTGTTGGTATTGACTAAAATCTTGCCAGCAGCATTTCTGAAACCAAGCCTGGGGAGGTGTGGTGCAGCATCTAAACGTCTTTGTTTGTGATGGTCAGAGGAGTGTGTGTATCAAGCTACTGGGGATGGGGTTATCCTTGCTAGAGGTAGATGTTGTTTGATAACATTTGGTGCCACACCATGCTGGTGCAGGTGCATGTTTTGCCAAGTTGTACCAGCCGTGTGGCAGGAAAAGATGCCTTTGGCATCAGGGGATATAGTATCAGCAAGCTGCACTTCTGGGTCAGAGTGGAAGGAGGATCATCCCCCTACAGGAAACCTTGCTCCTGTGATTTTCCTGTGTGTGATACACGAGACAGGGCACGTGCTTACCAAGGCAGACGATCCCATCTCCGGTGTAGCCGGCACGGCAGACACAGACTCTGTTTCCTGGCGTTGTTCTCTTGCACTCTGCCTTGGAGGAGCAACCCCCATTGCTGCTCTCACAAGCATCAATAGCTGAACAGGGACAACAGCAGAGGTTAAACCAATGTGCTGGACTGGCTTCTTGCTTCTCATAATAATCTGTCTCCGTCTTTTAAAGGGATTTATTAACATTTTAAGAACGCAGTCTTTCTGAATTAGGAGGCCAAAGACTTCATTAGTGCCAGTTATTTAATACCTATTATTGTTTCAAGAGAGAAAGCTGAAATGATGTTTCTAGTCTGGAATGTCAGAATTCATCCAGGACTGACTTCCAGTAACTATCTGCCTTCTGATTCTGCCCATTTCAGCAAAACACCAAAACCGGGATGTTTGTGTTCATCTCAAGTTTAAATAGCCATTTAAGTGTTCCCTGAGATTGACATTTTCTGCACACAGATCATATAACTTCTCTTGCAGGAGGTCTAGAGTATAATACCACCTAGCCCTCCTGTGACAGAAAGTCCTGCTTCTTGTTCAGATGGATGCTCATACTCTTTCTCCAGCTCTGAATGAGCTGGATGCTCGCAACTTGAGAGCAGGGACCCTTGTCTGATCTTCAGTGTGACCCAAATCAGCCTGAAAATTGCTTTAATTTTTTGCTTACAATTACCCTAAATTGCTGTTTCAGCAATTTCAGACCAGAGAATTGATTTTTTTCTGCAACTAGTTTTGCCTAGGAATCCTGTATGTGGGAGCAAGCGTGAGTGCAGAGTCACCGTGGGTGACTTGTCACCCAGCTCTTCCTGCACATGGGGAATTGCCCCCCAGCAGGTTAAAATGGAATTGGCTCTCCTGTGCCAGAAGAGAAAATGCAAACAGGCAGAGTAAGAGTGGCAAAGTCTGGGATTAGGGCTCTGCCAGCCATTGTAAGTAGAAAAATGGGCTTCTGTTCTGAAAAAGTAAGTATTTTAATCAGTTAAGAATTAAGAAAAATTATAATTAATTATGGTTATTGAAGCTGGAGCAGTCTGTTTTGGATAACCCAGATTTTTGGAGGAACATCTAGCATAAGGTGCTATTATCCCTTTCTGAGGGTCTCTTAAATCTCTCTAGTCTAAATAAATGGATTTTACCACACCAGAAATCTGAGCAAGTTTAGAAAGCTGAGGAAATGGTAGAGCTACACAGCTTCCAATAGCTGGAAGTGTTATTGTACCCTGAATTGGCCTCTCTTTGCTGGGCTTTCTTGGGAAAGGGAGTAAAAGTCACAAACCAGGTTTCATTACTCTGCAAACAATGGGGCTGGGGTTGTGCACGGCATGTTCCATTTTCTCTGGTCTCCCTCAGCACAATGACTCAAACTTGGAGATTTGGAGCCCTTTGTTTGCTCTGAATCTGCACCTGTTGGGCTGCTATTTCTTTTGAGGGAACTGGCAACAATTCCTGTTTTTTAACTGGTGCATAGGGAAGTGCTCATCTCTCACCAATTCTACTGTGACCAGAGAGTACTTCAAGCATTCTTCTTTGGTTTCTTTTTTTTTTTTTTTAATTTTCAAAAGGGAAGAAACAAAGTTCACTTGCCTGTGCAGAATGTCCCGTTCCCCTCAAACCCAGCTGCACACTTGCAATAGGCAGTGCCATTTGATAGGAGAAGGCAGCTAATGAAATAAAAGGAGAGAGGCATCATTTAAAAGAGGGGAAAAAAAAATTGGTCAGGTCTTTTGTACAGCCCTTGTTTTTGTGAGTGTTTCTGAAGGTAATATTGCATAGAAATAACAAGGCATTTAACCATACAGTAAGAGGTAGCTAAAACCATAAAAATGGACCTAGTCGGACCAAGCTTTTCAAATGTATTTTGGATGTATTATTTCAGATATTAGAATTCCATGCTTTGGTCTTTGAGTACCCTATATTTTATTTTTTTTTTTTTGTGCAGCACTCCAGCATTTGTATGTCTACTCACCCAAAAAGATGTGTACGATTTTTATTTGTGCGCACTCAGTTTATGGAGGGATGCAACAAGCACAATTCATCATTGCCCCCTACTCCTGTCATGCCTGCACCTATCCTGACACCGACAGATATAGGTCAGTGGATGAGAAATACAAAAGAACAATCTGCTTCTGTCAGAAAAACAATCTTGATTCCAGAATGTGTGGGGTCCCCATGAGCAAATCTGAGAGTGTAGTTTTGCCAAAAAAGCCTGATAAAATATTGCTACTGTTAACTGAAGGTCACAAACGCACAGAGGAGAGAATGATCTACATCTGGGAAAAAGGGGGTTTGCCCCTCTGGTTTCTCAGCTCCTACAGAAGAGCTGTGGCTGAAAATGAGGAGTCTTTCCAGCCACCTTTCCTTGTTTTTTCTGAGATATCTTGGCTAATATAAATCTTGCTACCTGCCCAGTGGTGAAGGGACAGATGCACTTCAGTAAATGGCTCAGTGGAGCTCACTTGCTCCTCTGAAAACTAGTTAGTGTCCCAGTATTGGTGCTGGACTGGTGAAAGCATTTTGTTGTGGTTGTTGTTTGTGTATTTTGATGTGAAGAGGAGAGGTTTGAACTTTTTGGACTCATCACCATGTACATTAGATTTACATTGGTCCTTATCTCTATGAGATATGCTGCTGAGAAGTCAGGAGGAAAGTGGACTTGTTGTTTGCCTTGCAAGAGATCCCCTTTTTCTCCCCTCTCCTCTAAATAAGTACATTTCATACATACTTAGCACTGGTGTGGCACGAGGCGTTACATGCATCGTCTTTGATTTCTGCAAGTGGGAAAAAAAATAAAATAAAGAACTAGGGATCAGAACTTTTTGGGTCAACATCTTTCTAGATTTAGAGTCTTGTTCCCACCGTGTGGAGCTGGAGTTTGAGTCCTGTGCCAGACAAATGTGCTCTCAGTCTCTATAGAGAATCCACCTGTAGAGTCTGTATACATCAGTGGATAACACTCAAATTCACTTCCAAAGAAGAGTTGTGTCGTATTGTCAAGAAAACATTTCACCTGTTGTTATTTATCTGTATTTAGTCTGGTGAATCTTGTATAATGTTAGAATTACATAAGGGCAGGTTTTCTAAAGGAGCTGAAATTTTTCTCAGACATAGCAACTATAGCAACCCTCTTACAAAACTTACAAATTTTTTCCCTGGGAAAATTTGTAACTGATCTTGAATGCCATTATAAATGTGTTTGTAACATTTTTAAATTTCATACTATTATAGCTAGAGTTTTGAAATAGTTACTGAATACATTTTAATTATGTCTAAATAAAATATAATTTGATTGGATATGGTATTAAGTCAGCACTAAATGATTTATTTTCTAATTATTTTTTATTGGATTAACAAGAACATAATTTAATACCTGGCACTGTATAGCTAAATCAACCTTTTGAAGCATTTGAGAGGCTTTTTGATCTGAGGGTCAAAATGTGCTGGGTAATCCTGCTCTGGAAAACATATAGCTTTAATAAATGGAATATTCCTTTGGGACAAATAGAGTGTGACACAGACAGAGAATTAGCTAAATAAGCATTTCAGTACTATGAGCAGTGTCTCAACTGGCTCTCTAATAATACAATAATTAATTGCTGTAGCACAGGAATGTGACCCATATTTCACTGTGTGTGGGAAGCTGCACTGGGATCTGATCGTGGCTGTAGTTCTGTCATTTTCTGAAATGCTCACTTTTTACCTCAGAACAATAAAGACGGGACACTCACCAGTCTCACACATCACTCCTCTCCAGCCAACATCACATTCACAGGAGCCATCCCCATCGACCCCGCTGTTGCATTTTCCATGGACACAAGTGCACACTGTGGGAGAGATGGAGGAAGCCACTGTCCCTGGCAGTGTGGCAGTGTTTGCAGGAAGGACAGGAGGGGTGGCCCAGACATAGTGTGCTGGTGGCACCTCCTGCTCTAGGCTGTTTGAAGGAAGCTGTTGTCTTGTGCCTTTTGTTTTCTAATTACACAATAACTCTAAATTCAAACTATGCTTATCTTTCCTCTATTCCCAAGTGCAGGATCTGAAATTGTATTTTAATGGGAAAGAATTGGTGAAAAATAGCAGTGCTAAGGAGGATTGCGCTTGCTGGATTCTTTTCTAAATCTGTGGTGCGCCAGAGTAGAAGGCACTGTCTCCAACCTAGGGATTAGAGAGAAAACAACATAATGGGGAAAGAAAAGGGGTTAATGATGTTTTTAAGACTGGCCTCCTACCCTGGGAGCGCTGTACCTTTCTAGAATAGAGGCTGGACCCGATTAGAAGATAGAAGGGGAAGGTTAGGGCACCTGACGAGGCTGGCAAAGCTCCGTGTGGTTTGGGGGTGCTCAGTACCTTGGTCACAGTTGGGGCCGTACTTGCCCTCGCTGCAGGTCTCGCAGGCCGTGCCCGCAAAGCCCTCCTCGCACTGGCAGGTGCCCGTGCCGTTGATGCCGTCCAGGCACACGCCATTCCCAAAGCAGGCGTTCCCGGCTTTCCCTGGGCACGGCTGGCACTGCTGGCTGAAGAAACCTGCGCAGCACTCCCTGGTCTGGAAACCCAGAAATGTTGTGCTGAGGGTTGGGGTGGCAAGCAGAGTGAGTGAGAGAGCTGGATTTTTACAAGGGCTTTGGGGAATAGCTTCAAACTGAAAGAGTGTGGGTTTATATTGGATATTTGGAAGAAATGCTTTACTGTGGTGAGGCATTGGAACAGGTTTCCCAGAGAAGTTATGGGGGGCCCCATGCCTGGAAGTTCAAGGCAAGGTTGTAGGGGACTGCGAGCAACCTGGTCAAGGGGAGGATGTTTTGGCCCATGGCAGGGTGGTTGGAACTAGGTCCCTTCCAACCCAAACTAGTCTTTGATTCTGTGACTTTTAGCAGCACAACAGCTCTGCTAGTCTGTGACCACACTCCTCAATGTGCCAAGACACAGGCTGCCAGCCCAAGTCCTTGGTGGGACCCAGGTGCCCTTCACTACCTCGGAGAGAGGTGGAGAATTGCTAGGGACAAGCATAGGGTTACCCTTCCCAAACCTGTGCTCCCTCTGCACCATGTGGACCTTCCTATGCTGCAGCTCTCATCAGTCTTTAACCTTCAATCTCTGCTGTGTCCAGAATAAAGGTAAATAAATACACTGTCAGGAACTGCCTTGACATGCTGTGTGTGCTCAGTGGGAATTACAAGGAGGTTGAAGCTCAGGGAAGGGGGTTCCTGGTTTTTACCACAAGGGAAGCAGTGAACTCACAATGACGGTTTTAGCGCACTTGGGCCGGCACCCGATCTGGATGGTGTACAGTCTCATGTGGTTTTCTGTGAGCACACAGTATTTCTTCTCCCCTGGCTGAGCAAATATTGGAGAAACAGATGCACTTCTGAATAACATTGGTCAGCTACTTTCAAATGTGTTAAAAAATGGGACAGTGTGCATGCTATGCACTGACTCACACATTCACAATTAAAATGGAGGAAATACTTTTAGAAATAAAAATGTATTAGCTAAATAATTTCTAGTGAATGTATGATCAGTTTAATTCAGTGTCTTGTGGTGCTTTAAAGATGTCTAAAATTGCTTTTGCTCAGAACTGGACAGATCCTATTCAGAAGTTTTACAAACCTTTTTTCTTCACTTTTCACATTTTCTGCTTGGAAAACTGAGTTAGGAAGTTGTGCAAAAACAGCTGTTAAAAAATTATCTTCTTGGTCTGAACACAGTTGGGGAAATATTGTTTGCTGAAGAAAGCTTTTGATCTTGATATACACTTGTGAGGAGATTGAGACAAGAATCCATCCAGTTGTTCATTGTAAAGGAAATATTAATGAGTTTGAGTTTTACCCATGAGGAGTAAAATTTGGTTTTGCCAGTCAAGTACTTTGATGAGGTGGATGGGACTTGATCATGCTTTGGAATACCATTACTGGCATAATTAATTTAAAAAGATAATAAAAGAAAATATATTATGTAATCCCAATGGAGAGGCATCACAGATAAGTTAGGTGACAAGAAACTCTAAATATCTGCAGTTATCATGTGTTGAACCTGGGCAACCAAAGTCTCTCTAACCTAGAATTCTTCTTGTGATCATAGTTTACAGCATATTGCTGGGGATGGATTGAGTTTGCCCTTCTGTACATCTCTGATTTGAAGGGCTCAAAGCTGGTTCTGTAATTCCTTCTGGAGCAGGCATACTCCAGACCACATTTAACTCCCCCAACTTTGCAGTTTGAGGAGTCTTAGTTGTCCCAGTGCATATGAGAAATTGGCCTTGAAAGATAGTTTTACCTTTAAGCTGCCTTTCTGCTACCTTGACCCCAGGTAGATTTAAAAAAAAAATTCTCTGAGGTCTGGGTGGATTGAGTCTCTTGACTATAAGCAACACATGTAGTAGGCTGAGAGAAATACTACATCTTTTGTTGAAACTCAGGGAATTATATTAAAAATAGGATCGAATGCATGTATAGCCAGTTCTGATATGAAAAATCCAACAACCCTAGCATTAATGAAAAAATACTTACTATTTCTTTTGTTCCTCGGGGACAACTTGATGGGTGTGAACAAATTCTGCACTTCTCCTTAAGCAACACAAATGGAGGTAGTTAACAGACTGAACAGAGCTGCAAGTAGGTTGTTTCATAGAAAAAGAATGCTTTCCAGCCATATTTCTAAATCTAGTCCTTGAGGTGCATTGTCAGGATAACCCCTTAGGCAAAGAGGGTGAGGGAAGCTGTCCTGCTCAGCAAGGAAGAATATCCTTATGAGTGGCTCTGTGGGGACACCCTTACCCCAAGGGGAAGAAGGAAAGATCATTTGTTTATTTTTATTTGCACTTCTAAAATGATACTCCCCACTTTATAAACAAGTGGTCTGGTTACAAAGTTGTATTAGAATAATACATTACTAATATTATCTGAATATTAGAGCTCAGGAACTTCTTATTCCTGAGTTACTCTGATTATATTTTATCCAGGCTGTCAGAACACTGATTTCAGGACCAAAGTTGTCTTAAGAGATGCTAAACTCTGGTAGGAATATCCTATGTGGAATATGTGTACATTCCTTGCTGGAAAGTAGTATCACATATCCAATACCTTTGAGCTTTGTTTGACTCTAGGTCTCTCTGAGGGGCTTTAAGCTTCTATATGAACATGACCACTTACAATGATCACAGTATTATTGATATCACATCTGTTCTTCTGGATTTCCAGGACCTTTCCCAGTCCATGAATAATTCCTTTGTCTGTGGCAACATTTGCATAGCTTATAGGAGCATCGTTTACGTATAGCTGCAAAAGACATGCAATCAGTTAGAGAGCAGCAGAGGTGTTCCATGGCTCTGTGGTAACCTGAGCAGTAGGAGGTGGAAGAAAGAGAGAAATGCACAGGGATCACTTATGGAAAACCAACAGATGTAGCTAGCACCAGGCACTTGCTCATATTCCAGCTGCTGCATTTAACTGCTTCACTGCACTGGAGGGCATGGAATGACTTGCAGCCTGTTGAAATTTCTTAGCAACAGGATTTGGCAGAGGGGCTTTTTTCAAGGGGTGTAAACGCTATGAAGAAGGAGCCTAAGGCATGCCAAAAGGTGTGTTTGCTGTGTCTGGGGGATGTGGGGCTTCAGGGAAACCCTCCCAGCAGCTGCTCTTTCAAGGAGGACTCTCATCGTCTCAGTGCTACCCCACATTCCCAAAGTGCCCTTACCAGCAACAGTCCCACTGCAGGTGCTTTTTCAAGGCTCAGCCATGGGCAAAGGGCAGGGCTGAAACTCTGTGAGAGAGAAGTTTTCTGTCTTCCTTTGCCTATGCCCAGAGGGAGTTCCAGGACAGAGAACCAAGTTTCCTTCCTGGCCCTGTCTCTTAATCTTGCTGTACCTGATTTTTCCATGAGTGGTATTGAAAGGTAATTCACATTTGTTGCCCAGTGCTTTGAGGTCTCAGGATTGAAAGTGGAGTGAATCCACAGAAAATAGAATTAATGTTTTATCATTGAGGGCAGGTTCCTAATAGCCCTTGGAAGTCAGATTAATGGCTGCTCTGGAATTCAGGCTTGTAGTTACTACAGACAGATACCTAAAATGCAATTCTAAATGTGAACAGCACAACTGAAATCAAATTCAGTCACAGATACCTTCAAGGGTGACTTTGAATTAAGCAGGTCTGAGACAGATACCTTCAAGGGTGACTTTGAATTAAGCAGGTCTGAGACAAGCCTTGCATTTGAGTAACAACTTTTGTGCCGTTGAGTCACAGAAGCTAATGAGGGATGCACAGGTCCTTTTGACTCCATGTCAGTTTAAAGCTGAAGATGGATTTGTAAAAAGCAGGAAACCTGTTTCTCCTGGAAAATGCAGACAGCAGTACCTGGCTGTTGTGGAGGAAGAACCCAACCTGGTAGGAGAACCCTAGCATGGTCTCCCTGTGCATGCCATTGTGCAGGTTGTTCTTCAGGAGCATCTCATCCAGCACAACGTGATAGCGGATTTGGCCTTCATCCTGCCAAAACACAATTACATTCAGAGTTATGTAATAAAGAATGAAAACTTTCTAGGGATAGCATTTTCCAGAGGGTTTAAGCCAAGCATAGATTGCCTGAATTTAAAGGGAAACTTCTCCTGTAGGCAGGTTCATATTTCCTCCTGCAGATAGCCTGCATTCTTGCCACAATGAAAATGTTATTGACCATGGAGGGTGAAAGGCTATTGTACTGGGAGGACCAAGGTTTGCCTGAGCCTGTAGTGTGTTTCTGTGCATAGGGCTGCCTGCTGAATTCAGGGAAAAGTCAGAGAACTTTTTAGGACTCTGAACTTCATGGGTTCATTTGACATGAAGGGATGCATATTCATGAGTGTTTTTATACTCTTTCCATACCTATTCCTTATTCCTTTGGGAATCCCTGAATAGCCTATAGGGGAATAAACTGTGGTGAATGTTTAGAGTAATTTTTGTATCTATCTATATTTTTTAATATCTCTATGTATATATAATCTTTAAGGGCATCTTCAGTCAATGAAGACTGCTTTTAATTGCATTTAATTGAAGTGTTTTCTATGCCTGGTTGGTAGACTGTATTCACATTTCATTGAAAAGTGATGAAGTTACTCTCTATATATCAGAATTTTGTGTGGGTTTCCCAAGGCTTCTGCATCTTATTGTAAAGCAGCTCTCTCTGACTAGGAGGAGGAAGCAGAAGCAGCATGTGCTGGTGAGAGATTGACCAATGTGAGAGAAGTTGGGGTGCTGGAGAGTTTAGGAGCTGCCTAGCCAACAGACAGTGCTGCTGCAACTTTGTCTTTGCAATAAAAGATGCTTGTGGGAAATCCTGTTGCTTGCTGTCCCCTTGCTCTGAATGTCCATGCTGCTCCTGTTCTTCTGCTCCTTCAGAAGTGTGTGAAAGCAGGAAGCAGCTCCAGGATGTGAGATTTGTGATGTTGCCTGGCTGTGCCCACAGAGTGAAAGAGATGATGTGACATCTCTTAGGGCTGGTCTTGTTCCACAGATTTGGCAAACAAATATTTGCAGATGAGAAAGTGGGAATTAAGATACAACTAATCTCCATCAGTGTCCAGCCCCATTTAATCTCCTGACTTCGATGAACTGTAGGAAAAGTTAACGTTGATCCATCTTGATTTGTCTTTGATCACCAGAAGAGTTAGGACATCTTGCCTCATTAGGGCCAAGAAATGGGATCTTCTCCCTGTGCCAAACTCTTCCCTCTGCAGCAGAGCTCTTCCAAGTGTTTCACAAAGAGGGTAAGCCTCAGGCAGACTTAACCTTGTGGTTGTTTTTTGATTTTTTTTTTTCTCAGATTGCCACATCAGGCAAGGTTGGGAGGATGGAAGAAAGACTGAAGAAACATTGGTGAGTAGTGGAAATAAAAATGATTTGTGTGTGTGTGTGTGTACTCCAGATCTACTGGGATTGATGTCCTATGTGTCTCTCAAAGTTTGTTATAAATTCTTCTTGTAGTGATGTGGAAGTGACGATGTTGTATCAAGAAACAACTAAAATAGTGCTCAAAGGCCATTTGAGCAGATGAAGCCTGATCACTTGTGAACATGGGACTTTTGCCATGGGTCTGCTCTTTTTGGTAAATGATTTGGGACGAGTCACTTGAACCCTGTGCTTCTCAGCTTCCTGGCTGTAAATGGAGACCATGCAAGAGATAGAGCGTGGCAGGGTAAATATTTTTGGAAGAGATGGGGAAGAGTTAAAGCCATTGGGCAAATAATGGGTGAAGCTTCCTCTGCAAGGTGTGTGGCTCTTGATATGCAGAATCTTAAAAGCTGTTTCAAATTGGAGAAACTATGAAGAAAGCTGCTGGGTTGATGCAGAAAAAGGATAGTTTATTTTGGGGGAAACCGACAAGGCTGAGACGGCAGTTTGAACTTGTAAATATGTCAAGGTACAAATGCCAGAGTGAGAGTGTTGCTGCAGCATTCCTGCAGGTGTGACAAGGCCAGCATCTGGATAGTTTTAGGAAAGAGTCAGAATATTCATGGCATTATTAATGATGGGGTATTAGTGATGTCAGGGGACTGGAGTTTGTTCACCTAAAAAACTAAATTCAGTGTTTTTTCTGGTTACTCCTGTGCTGATCTTCTTTACATAAAAATACCCTCTCAAAATCCCAAACCAAAAAAAGTCTACTGACGAGATGTCTTGGAAATTAGCACCATGTTTTTAATCTAGAGAAGGCCAAAACACAGAACAAATAGCTAGGCTCTTCCAGCAGGTCAGGGAAATATAGGTAGATCCATCCCATTTCACCATCTCTGGTGTTACAAAGCTTAACTTACTGGATTTCTGGGAAACAAATCTCTTCCTATATCTGTGTCCTCTTAACCCATCCACTTGAAACAAAGTTGAAATACTGAGCTATTAGGACAAGCTTTTTGAGTTATACGTACCAGAGTAGCAGATTTCTTATCCTTTAGGTAATTTTCTATGGCATCATTACTTGGGGCAAAGATTGTGTATGTGTTTGCTGCTTCTATTTCATTAGCCAGGCCATGTTGCTGTTGTGAAACACATTTAAAAAATCAGAACCACTGATAGTCTGATACTAGTCTGAAATGCAAACAAAGCAGAGAGATTCCTCTGTGCTGAAAACATTGTTAAAATTATGTGAAAGCTTACAATAATGTAGCCCCTGAAAATGGAGTAGTCAGGCATTTGCTCCAGGCGGGCCAGCAGCCTTGGCATGACAGTGCTGCGGAGTGGGGTCAGGACCTGCAAAGGAGCAGATATCCCACATCACCTGCAAGGATCAGATGCAGGACAAAATGCTGTTCTGTGCAGTTTTTTCCACAGGACGTTAATAGTTTTGCACTGCTTGTGGTGCAGAGGAGCAAATCCTTGTCAATATATTGTATACCTTATCAATAACGTGAATGACCCCGTTTGTGGATGCAATGTCACTGGCCACAAAGTGAGCGCCCTCGAGGGTCAGATTCTGGAAAAGCGAGAGGAGGGAGGGTTTATGTTCACGTTGTGGGGCTGGTGATTTCCCAGCAGCTCCCACTGTGGATTTCCACATCTTCCCAAACACTTGTCTATGGCTGCACCATGGCACCACTCACACCAATTCACACCAGGGGCTGGGCTACCCTCAGGGGATCATGCACAGGAGAGGGGACTTCAGAACCCTGCTGTTCCCTGTGTGCAGACTGGCAAAGCCCTGGGCTTGCTTGCACTGGAGTGGTTACCTGGGGTCAGGTGCACCTGCCTCCAGCCACAGGGGAGGCTGAGCTCTGAGCTGATTCACACCCTCCCAGTTCTGTGTTCCTAACTTTTCCTTCGGAGCATGGAGGTGGGCGGAACTTCCCTCTACCTTAATGGGGATGAAGTGCTAAAATATGACTTGTGTATTTCCAGGAAATCCTCTTCAGAACATGGAATTTACCTAATAAAAAGGCTAAAGGGGAACGGCTGTTACTTGTTATTTACCATTAAAAATACTCTCAGGTGGTTCAGGACTATCAAGTTGCATATGTGGAGACATGTGTTATCATTGCTTCCTCCTACCTTCCGAGTTCCCTAAATTAAGTTATTCGGTTTCCTTGATGCTCTTTGTCTTAATTTAGGTCACACAGGCTGCTCCAGGCAAGGACTGCCCTTCTGCTTGGTTACAAGACTGTCCAGTGTTTGCAGCAGCTACTGGGACATTAGGAATTAATAATATTGTGAACAAATTTTGGTGATGTAAAGTGGTGGAGAAAGACATGCTAATGTTTCTCCCAGAGGGCCAAATATAATTGAACTATGCCTTTAATTTTATGACATGTACTTAAAAAAAATACATAATGTCTGTTGGTTTTGTAACACAAGAAAGTCAGTGGCAGTGAGGGTCAGGGTTTGGTGTATGATACCACATTGGTTTGCAGGTCATCTCACCCCATTTTCTTTAGACAAGTGTAGGAATTTGCTCTGTAGCGATGTAGGCAGCATGTCAGAGGACGACAAATTCTGGAAATCAGCAAAGCTGTAAGCTTCTGTCAGTACATGATACCTAAAGGAAATTAACTGGATTTGAATGTTTTGTATTTTCTCTCTCTTTTTCCTTTGTCTTATTTCAGATAAACATGCTTAGTGTGTCTAAAACTGTGCTTTTAAGCAGGAATTGCTTCTACAACACCTTGTTCAGCAATGTTTTGATCTTAGTTCAACCTTTAAACATTTCTGACACAATATAAATAAGGCCGCTTTTTTCCTAGTGGCCTTGCTACAGAGATTTATACCACTGGAACTAGAAGGAGAATCCTATGCCCTTCCTTTAAAATCAAAACACTTGTCTTGCTCTAGTGGCTTCAAACCAAATGTTTGTTTAGCATAAAAACCAGTTAATTTAAAAAGCCAAACCCCCAAACCATTAACGTACTTAAGGAGAGTTGGAATGTTACTTTTTGACATCCAAAAGGCTTTCTCATCTTCATCCATGTTTTCAAATGCTTGCAGAGAAGGCACAAGGACAGTTAGGTTTGAGGTGGTGGAGAACACTGAGTTTATCTTGGCCTCCTGCACGAAAGTAAAGTGGATAAAATAATTCATTCTAAGGATGCTCTATAAATAGTAGCTGGTGACATTTTAAGCAAGGTGGAGTATGTGACGTGCTTTGTGACCAGCCTGGAAAGGAAAAAACTATTATACTGAGCAAGGACTTGAACAATAGCACTTAGAGCTGTACAAAAATGGAAAATGAGTGTCTATTTTTTACATAATAGATTGCCAGCATTTAAAGGATAGCGATAATGTTTGGGTCAGAATTGTTTCTTATTATGGCACACATAACTTGACCCCCACAAAAGTTACCTGTCTCATAGGTTTTATATTATGCACTTGAATGTTAAAAAAAAAAAAAAAGGTGATAAATGCTAGTGGTTACTGATAAATTCAAGTAACTTCCCCTTGCAGACCACTCCATACTGTTTAATAGATAGAAGGACTATGAACCATGATATAAGAAACTCCCATGACACAAAATGACACATTTGGAAGAAGACTATTGTTTAACAGGGCTGGGGTCTTTTTTGAGATGTCCAAGACTTATCTGTGCCCACTAGCACTGCAGTGGAGCTTGCTGCTGACAGCTCTAATTTTAGATGGGGATTGTGAGATCTGTAGCGTGCACAAATTAATTCATCTTCCATGTTTTTATCTGCCTTAAGGATGGAAAGAGTTTCCACTGGAGAGGATTTTTCCAGTTGTGTGGATTTTTTTTTTTAATAGAAAGCCAAATATTTAAATGTGATCTTGCTGAAGATGGGGTTCTCCAAGATTTTCACAGGCTCCACAACTTGCCATTTTTTGATACTGCAAAACTTGAGGGAGCAATATGAGCTTGGATTCTACCTTTTTGCAGCTGGTATGCTGCCTGGAAGTTGGCTTGTTTTGGATAGTCCTTTATTACCCATATTGGGTTTTAAGTCAAGAAGGGAATCAGCTCCCTTAAATAGCTGGGAATTTTGTCTTTGTTAAGATCATCTTTCTTTCTAGCCATCATCCCTATCACCTTCCAAATATTTAAATACAGAAAGAGCAACAAACTTCCCCTTCTCATCCTTCCTGACCAGCAAGAAAAATATTTGGTTATGAAAAGTGGTAAACATCACATTCCTGCTCAAGTACAAAGTTAAAAACCCACAGATGGAGATGCCTCCCTATTTTGCTCATGTTTGTAGTTACCAATGTTTATTTGAAGTGATAGCATTTCTCTGGAGTGTAGCAGAAATTTCCACATCTCTGTTTCAACAGATTTTCACAGTCTTTCCTCTGATTTGTTCCCTCATTATCTAAAGAGCAAATTAGTGTGTGAACAGCTTTTCCTATTGTGCCTATTTCTTTGAATTCTTTAGTTTCTCTATACAGTGTCCAGTGCCACAATCTGAGCTCAGAGCCAGGCAGACACTTGAATTAACCACACTGAGCTCTCTTAAGAAGCTCCCTGAGGTGTTCCTTGCAGTTATGTACTTTAATGATCCCCAAGCCATCTAACTTTGAAACGCCTTAAAGCAACTAATGTGCTGTGACTTCTGCTTCTGATGCTATTCATTAACACATCACTGTCCTTTTTTGTTCACCATATATTTGCTGTACACTTCCTACATTTAGGTTTTAAGCTCTTTGTGGGAGCAACTTGTTTTGATCTTTGTTCATACAGTTCCAATCACAGCAGGGTAGGACCTCTAATGTTACTGCTGCTCCAGTCATAAATGATTGCATGTGAAAATAGAAAGTAGATTTTGACAACCAGTGTATCCAGAACTTTGGGGGTTAAAACCTAATTTGGTGTTTCTTCCATAATCTGGAGCCAAACAAGTTAATCTCTTTCCTCATTGAGGTTGCTCAAAGTGGAGAAGACTCCAAGGAGACCTTTTGTGGCTTTTCAGCACTTAAAGGGATCTTGTAAGAAAGATGGGGGCAAACTTTTTAGCAGGACCTTTTGCAAAAGAATAAGGGATAATGGTTCTAAACTGGAAAAGGGTGGATTTAGTTAGATACAAGAAAGAAATTTTTCTTTACAATGAAGGTGATGAAACACTGGAAGAGGTTGCTCAGGGAGGTGGTGGATGACCCATCCCTGGAGGCATTCAGGGTCAGGCTGGGCAGGACTCTGAGCAACCTGATCTAGTTGCTCAGGTTGAAGATGTCCCTGCTTATGGCAGAGAGATTGGACTAGGTGGCCTTTAAAGGTCTTTTTCTACTCAAACCATTTATGATTCTATTTCCTGCACCTCAGTCAGGCCTGCACAGACTGAATTTTTTCTGAGTTTTTTCCTGCTCTCTTGCTGTGGCAGCAGCACATTCCAGCCATACACTTGCATTTTCCTACCGTGGGGCACATAAAAAGGGGGGGCTAAGGCATTGCCTTCCCTTCCCACTTGTCAATTTATTGAATGAGAGATGTTGAAAGGAGACACCTGGGGTCACGTTCAGTCTCTGCTTGCACCCTGCTGCTGCTTGTCTGGACTGCAGTGTGTTCTCATGGAAAACCAGTCATGGCTTATGTCACTCCCTGCCTCAGAGAGCACTAGCTCTGCTGCTTGCAGAGCTTCCTTGCTTGCTGAATTGGGGTTCAGAAGTTGTTTATCAGGCAGAAATAGGGAACCAGATGATAAACCCCTCCACAACTAGTGGGAGAGGCACCCTGATGCCTCTCCAGAGCTTCAGCTTCCTCTCTCTGACAGAAATATTGCTGTGAGGTTCCCATTTCTAAACTCTACAAGGTTCATGTATTTCTGCAGTCTTGAACATACTACAGAAATTAACCAAGAAGTGTACTTACATTAACCCACTGGTTAAAAGCAGCTGCTTCTGAGAGAGTGGATAGCTCCTGATTAGAAAGAAGAGAGATCATTGAGTTTGTAAGCTATAATTAGCTGTACCAAAATGCTCTTGACTGTGCTGCAACCCACCGTGTCTGGCCTGGCTGATGTGACATGGAGGAGGAGGTTTTCAGCGTGTGCGAAAAGTGATCTCATTAATGTTTTCTTAATACAGATACTTTCTGGTAATGGGAATGGTGAGTTACCAATTCTTGAAAATCAGGCCATGGATTGCTTAGGTGTGTACCTGACCTTGGTATGTACTGTGTACTGACCCCAGGCTAAGCATTAATTTCCTGTGATTTTAAACTTAATTCTTCTCTTAACTCCATATAAAATTGATTGAAATATATGTTGTTTTAGCTGATATTTGTGCAGCATCTTACACATTACCCAGCCCTTATTCTGCCAAAGTACTTAGAGCAGAGATAGATGATAGTATAAGCAGAGATGGCAGATAGTGCTGAGAGTCATGTAAGATTATTGCCAGGAGCTGAGACTGAGGACACTTTAATTTTTCCTATGCTGTTAAATGCATATTTATTTCACCAATTGACTTGTTTGGGTTTATCTGCCTGGGGATCAGCAGTTTGTTTCAACATGATAAATTGATCATTTTCACTGAGAGAGACTGCAGGGCAGAACTTCAGAAGAGTTCACTGCTTGGTGCTTAGCACTTCTGCAGGTCTGGACTCTGGGACTGGCATTTTTCAATTTGTTTTCAATTTCAAATTTTCATATTGTTTGAAGCCAGAAATATGCTCTGCTCCCTTAGGCCCATTTCCAAGCCATGTTTTTAAACACAAACAGATCATTTATGAATCAGGCAAGCATCTCCCACTGGAACACTCTTTGCAGAGATCACTGGTGGGCATCACATTTTTCTGACTGCTTATAAAGGCTCTGCCACTCTCTCTGGTTAAGATCCAGGGTGAGACCTGTGCAGCAGGTCCTGTGCCCAGAGGAAGTGACCACCTTACTTACATCTGCAGCATTTCCGTAGCATATTGTACCATCCCCCTCGTAGCCCTTTGGGCACACACACTCCCAGCCATGAGAAGAATTGAGCTGACATGTTGCCTTGGAACCAGAAAGAGAGAGAATTTGTCATTTACTCAGGAGACCACTCCAGCAAGGGTGACCTGTGAAGCCTCCTACTAGGACCTGTTCGTACACAAGCGTAAACTTATAAAGGAGTTTTTTACCATATTCCATGGGTGTTCTCACTTTCCTGTAGGACACACTCCATCAACCAAGGGCACTAACTCCCTCCCCTACCCATCCTGCACGAAGTCTGTAGGAATCTAAACCCTTGCTTGCTCCACCTTTTCTTGTTTCCTCCCTACATATTCTGGGCCTTATTCTTTCACCTGAACATGGCAGATCCATCCTCTGCTTTCCCATGTTCCTCACCTCAGCTCTGTCCCTGTGCCCCACCTGAGGCTGAGACTGCAGAGCACAGCAGAGCACATGCAGCCACTGATAAGGCTGGTAGATGCCTGGTAGAGATGCTTGACTTGGATAAGTATCTCAACAGGATACTGCTTCCATGTGGTAATTGCTGGTAGGAAAAAAGCATTTATTTATTCCAGGCTCGAGATAATCTTTCTGTACTGGCAGAGTAGGGAGCAGCCTTTGCAGTTTATCCTCAGCTCATGTACCCTACTGGTGTGGTTCACACTGTTTTTGGTGTTTGTAGAACTGCTTGGAAAGTGCTTTCTCAAAAAGAAATTGCAGGCTTGAAATGGCAAATAAATTCTATGGTGTGCGCAGGAGGCGAGGTGTGATATGTATCTGAACACTTTGTTCAGGGAATGATTAATTACTCACCAGATGATGGCATTTTCCATTTTGTTCCAGGCACGAGTTTATGGGTGTGCATTCAATTCCATTCCCCTGAAATCCATCCTTACACTTACAGTCATTCTGTCATTTCAATAAAACACGGCAATTCATTAAAATGATTAAAATAGTGTGCACATTCTAGACATGGTGAATTAGTTTCTCTGTGTTTCTGTAGCTTAGCATTGGCTTCAGTGGAATGACACTGACTAATATCTGCAGAAGACCTTTATACATGACATCTACTTATGTACTTTCTAAAAATGTGTTTGCTGCCACAGCACCACCACATAGAAAGGAGGGAACACTGGAACTGGAATTTAAGGACACTGTTTTGGGTAGAGAGCACCCTGTGGAAATAACATCGTGGCTGTGAGGGAGAGGAGGCTTTGGGGAAGAAAATAGGGTAGGAAGCCCGAGCTATGGCAGAACAAAATGGTTGAGGACATGCACTGAAGGTGACATTGAATGCGAAGACCTACCTGACCTGGCCCAATGTATATGCAGGTGGCATTCTCGTGGCACCATGCTATGGTGGGCAGCAGGCAGTTGTTGATGGCTGAGCAGTCCCTTCCATCACCTGTCCATCCTGCCTGGCAAACACACCTGTGCTCCCCTGGGCCTGTCTGAACACACTCAGCCTAGGGGAAGATGCAGAGGCAGCCATTCAGGACTCTTAGGAGACATCTGGCTTTAGCCATAGGGCTTCTCTAAGCTCTATAGTGGTATCTGCGGAAAGAGCCTGGAACTCCAGTGAGAACTGTAACTCTTCTGTAGTTGTTTCTGGCCAAACCTTCCTCTTTTCTTTCCTTTCTGTGGGAAAAGTACGTACTTACATTGATATTGCAGCCACCAGGGTTTAAAACAGCACAAGGATCAATTTGGCTGCAGCTCAAGCCATCTCCCTCGTAGCCAGGTTTGCAAACACAGCTACAGAGACAAGAGGAGGAAGGAGGCATTACATGTGACAGGACAGCTCTAAAGTACAGTGATTGTTTTCCACTGCAACATGCTATTTATAGGCAGCTGAAAATTGGTAACCTTGGATTCATGATGCAAGTAGCTTGCATTTGTTTTTTTTCCCAAAATGTTGACTGGGTTAATTAGAGTCAAATCAGGGATCCATTCTCTGCATATGAGACAGAGAATGAAATTAATTCTGAGTTGATGTTATCATTGCAGCGTTGAGCTAAGTGCTCTAAAATATTTATGGACTGACTATGCTCTCTTCCAGTGACACAGAAGATGGCTCTCTCCCTGAAATGAATGCAAGACAATGAGCCCCCCTGTTTCCCTGGGTCCTTCCCCAGGATTAACCTATATTTGAGGGAATTACTTAAGCACTCAGGTTCTGCAGCATCCCCCATTGTGCCTTGTCGTGACTCATTATGGATACACTGCGGCAAGAGGCAAACTTGCTGCATGTGAAGGTGAGTTTCAGGCAAGTGCAGGGCAGCTGAAGCAGTAACAGAGTTTTGTGACCAGGACTGGGGAATCTGTGCTGAATTCTGTGGTGCTGTGGTGTGCAAAACTTACCTGAGCTGATCAGAGTGAGATATCTAGCCTCAAACTGTTGAGAATTTCATCCTTTTTCAGCAAGGCTTAAACTCCTAAACCATTAAGGGGTCATTAGAAATAAGAGCTTCCTAAAAGCTTCTGTAGATGTTGGTAGGAAGGGAGGCTTTTAATCAAGGATCAGATCTGTATGCAACTATCTTTCAGTGTTAAATATACAAGGTACAGGGTATTGAGAATTCGTAATTATTATCTTGCAACTCAAGACTGATGTGGTGCATGATTATGTTTATTTGCTGCATAGAAGGATTGCAGTGGCTGCTGTCTGCACTGCTGCCAAGGACTGTTTTGGTCAAGCAAATGGGAAGGAGCTGCAGCACAGTGAATATTAATTTGATGCAAGTTACTGACTGACCTCACTGTGCCATCGCTAAGCTGACAGTCTGCATGTGCATGGCAGAGCTGTAGGGAGGGCTCACAGGGAACAATCTGCTTCTCACAGAGTTTCCCTGTGTATCCAGTTCTGCAGGATCCAGGAAGACAGGTCCCATCGCTGTCGATTCGGTTATCACACTTCCCATAAATGCAGAGGCACTCTACCAGAGATAAATTACAGTGTGCAGTTCCACAGTGGAAAAAGGCATTTATCCCTACATAGCATTTCATACGAATCAGCTCTTCCTATTTTTTTTGAGAATCTAAACTTCTGTATTTTTTAATCACACTTTGATGGAGGGCTTGTTTGTTAATCATAGCCATGGCTTTTCAGGTGTGTTTTATGGGTAACAATTTAAAACCTGTTGTATTTTTACACTACTCTTACCAATGAATTTCAAAGTGCTTCAGATAAGTAGGAACAAAATGCTATGTCCTAGATTATAAAAGTTATTCATTCCATGACTTTTGCTGTGCTGTCAGTGACAGGATAAGCCTTTAAACACTGAGCCCACAGATCTTAGATTGCACAGTGCTGGGTACACAGAGCCTCAGCACAGACCTACCAGCACTTTGCTAGGACTGGGTGGATTAGTGCTGCTGGAGGCACAGCAATGTGCCCAAATGACACAGCAGGAAAGCTTTGTGCATTCCAAAGAAATACCAGTGGTGACTAGTAAAGCAAACACTTATTACTTTGGTGGAACTGGAATTTAGAAACTACCACCATTCCTTATGGAATTTGTGTCTCAGCTTTTGTCCATATACCTCTGAACCTTCAAGTGAGCTGTGCTTCATGAATGGCAGGCTGCTTCATAACAAAGAAGGCTAAAAATGGCTTTGTAGATGAGGAATGTATTTATATTTGATGTTGTATATACTGTAGACTTTCAAATGTATTATGGTTTGGCTCAGTAGGATTAAATCTGTCTGTGAAGAACTATAAGCTATAAAATAGAGCAGAAATTATTCAGTAAGGACAGTTAAGTTGCCTAAACATGACTTGTTTATAGATCTAGTTGTTCTTAGGTTTCATGTGTTTGTCACTGCAGGCAGAATCTGTTCTGTTGTGGGCAATAGCAGATGGGAACAGAACAGTAAAGATTTTCTTTTCAATTACTTGTGTGAGGAGACAGAAATCAAAAGAACAATAAATTAGTACAAAACAAGCTATGCCCTCTGCAAAAAGTAATTTAGAATATTTACACTGATCCCAGCCTTATGATGTATCCCTTTGAAATAGGAAATGAAAATACCCCAGGAACATCTTGCTCATTCTCCATAGAGACTGTTTAGCAACCAGTTAATTCCTACCAGATCATCACTAGGGTCCAAAAGAAATAGCCCATGCTCTTGTGCTGAGGCTACAGAGCTGCATTTACCTTTGTCACACTGAGGTCCATATTTGCCAGGGTCTGAGCAGAACTGGCAGCTCAAGCCTTGAAATGCCTCAGAGCAAACACAAGTCCCGTTTCCATCCAGGCCATCCATACACTGTGATATAGAAGGGAGGAGATTGTTATGTAGGAATTCAAACAGATCTTTACCCTAGGAAAGAGACTACATGCCTGCCCAAATTTTGTGACTCTGATAGACTCTCAGGAAGAGTGCCAGCTTTGCTGAAAAAGGTGTTTCAAAGCAAAGACTTTCCTTATGCTTTTTCTTTGCTGCTATACATTTCACCTTTCTTTGCAGTTCTGATGTGAGAATAGTGAGCTGGGTCATTACTCTGTGCTGAGCAAATTAAAAGCATGAGAATGGGCCACTCAGCCTTGCCTGTGTGTTGGAACCCTAGGAATCTGCAATTTGGACATTTTCCCTCCTCCTGTAACTGAAACTGAAATTCACAGCCATCACTGGACACAGATGAAGGGAGCAGTCCTTGTGGAATCCAACATTCCTGTTGTGCAGAAATGCTCCAGTGACTTTTGGGACACAGCCCATCCTTCCCCTCCCTGGACTGCAGAACGCTGCTGGATGCTCTGCTTACCTGCCCATTTCCAGAGCAGGGTTTGGAGAAACTTCCTGGACACGGTCTGCACTCAGGGCCAAAGAAACCATTGCAACACTTTCGTTCCTGCAAAATAAAGAAAACATCCTCTTTTTCAGTGCTTTAGGGCAGAGTGCATAAAGACTCAACCTTTGTTGTGTTTTGGCTCTCTGGGAAAGGCCTGCAGGGAAAACTGTCTCTGAAAAACCTTGTGTTGAACCAGAACCAGCTCTGCAGTGGCCTTGTTAAAAACCAGGAGGGGTGTTGACAGTTTAATAAGGGGATCCAGAGGCCACCAGATATTGCACTTGTTCTTATCAGACTCAGTGCTAGAAATCCTTATCCTGTCCCCACTTATGAACATGCCAGTGGGATCTGCTCATATTGTGTGCAGTCTCATATTTGCCAGTGGGAGTGCAGTGGAATTAGGATGCAGGCAATCTCCTTGGAATCTGAGATCAGGAACCTCAGGATGTTTTGCCCCAGGGGGATGCTGTGACAGCCAGATGTGCTGCTTTGATCTTCCTCCTTCCCCACTGCACCAGGGTGGGATTTAGCCACCATGCAGCTCTGAATGGCCCTTTCAGTCGTATCTGTTTTTTTATTTGTGAAATGACTTCTTGATCCATTTATTTATAAAGTGAAAGTGTGTATTGGAAAAGACTCATTTGCATGTGTGATTCAAGAGAACTAGGAATTAGCAAAAGGCTTACAAAGCTTACAGTTTTTAGACTTATCTGCCTGTCACTAAGTGGTGCTCACAAACTGCAGAAGCCAATTTAGGAGCCCCAAAAGCCAGAAAGGTGTAAGTACTTCTCAGGGGCTAAAAACTTCTGCAAGAACTGGACTTCCCAAGCAGTAGTTAGGGTGTGATTCTCAGGAGTGTTTTCCACTCATTGTTATCCAATATCATGGGAAGTCCTGGCACAGGAGTGACTGGGACCAGGAGAGGGTGAATTGTCCTGTTCTTCATGGGTGAAGCTGTATGGGAAAATGAATACACCAGGGCTTGGAGCCTCATGTGACAACTCCTGCATGGCAGAGTATCAGTGTGCTGTTGTCAATGACATATGAAAGATAATTTGGTTTTTCCCTGATATTTAGCTCAGAGACGTACACTAGCTCCTCTCAGCCTGGTGTTGAAGTGCATGGAAACTACATGGACATGTTCAAACATCTCTCAACTCCAAACGGAAAGTTCACCATGTATAAGACAATATTTTAGAAAACTTTTACATGCATTTCACCTAAAGGAGCTGTAATTCTATAGCTTTGCTGTTATATTACAGGCTCTAGCAAAGTCGATTTTTTGAAAGGTTGGGTGTTCAATAATGCACCTCTGTTTTGAGAAAGGCTGGAACATGCACGAAAGGGAAGCATTGGTATTTCTAAGCTATGTAGAGTTCTTTGATACAGTCTTAATATCACAGCATAATTTACCTGGAGAACAGAAAGCGCCTTGCTGGTATTGCATTTTAAAATTTTATTAAATTATGTATTTTTCACAATATGAACTTTCTTTTCATTGTTTCTGAGTGCTGATTTACAGGACTACTATCAGTTAATTTTTATAAAATGGGGAAAAACATTCCTGTGGTAGCTAGACTTGAATTTTGTATGTGGAGAAATATGCAGCTAAATTTGCATCTCTTAGATATAAAGCAGATGGGAGATCTTCAATCCCTCCTGAACCTGCTTCTGCAGACTGTTACTTCAGGGAGGATGCTTAATCAAAAGGAAACTTCTAACAGATGTGAGGTCTATTTTAAACATATTCAGTTTATTAACTCTCAAAGCAACATCATCTGACTCTCATTCCTCACATCTCTCCTCTGCTGAAATAGCACTTGCTCCACCTGAGAAACAAGTTAGACTTCTATGAAGTATACAGGGAATTTTGCAACAGCCAAAAAAATAATGCTGAAATTATCAGATGATTCAGTCATTGCCAAAAAGAGATGAAAGTATATCTATATTTTTACGAAGTCTCCTGTATTCATATTCTTTTGCTCTCTATATTGGCAGAGCAACGACCAAAATATGGGCATGCCTTCCCCCTGTGCCTTTTGTACAACTGATGAGTCTGTTGGGAAATATCACTCAGGATGGGCTGTGCATCCTGGGGACAGGGAGCCAGTGCATGTTGTAAATGACCTGCATGCACCCCCCGGATGGAAACAATAGGGATAGGGATTTGAAAAGGCATTATACCAACTGTGAGATGCATACTTATGGATGGTGTACCCTGTAAATTTAAAGTACCTCTGTTTTATGACTTCTATGTGTTAGAGCATGAATCTGGAGCCAAAGGGCAGCATCAGGGCTATATCTGCTGGCCCTGATTTTTGAAGAATGGTTGTTCATTTCCACCTTCTCCTTTCTTTCCCTGTTTTTCCTTCCTTGACTTCCTTCTTTTAATGAACATGAAGCTTCCTCAACAGAAGAGGACATGGACATGAATGCACTGTTGTCCTGTACTCAACTCAGCATAATGAGTTAACTAATGTTGTCTGAGAGTCTAGTGAAGTCTACCCATTTAACTTTTATGAGAATATTTTATTTCTTCCTGGAAAACCATAGATTAGTTCAGTCTAGAATGCAGGCACTGTGAACAGAAATTTGTCTTGTGCATAGGTGGCAAAGAGAAAAATATTCTTTGCTTCCACATTGTAGATCCTGTACTCCAGTATGATCCAGTGGTACAAAGATATTTTTTTGTCTTCACCCTTTGGTTGCTTTTCCTGGCTAGCTAATTTATCACCATGTGATGGTTACAGAGGCTGGCAATTACATTACTGAAGGGATATAAACTCCATTGGCAGTTTTGAAGGTGAATTCTCTGCAAGCTCAACATACAATAACTTCAGATTGGTTGAACCTTTCAGAGTTGGATATGGAGTTTGTCAAAGCTATGGTCCTTGTGACTATCAATGTCTTGTTTTTCAATCAAGTTAGCATAAATCCTAAAGCCAGAATCTGATGTGTTACATCGCTGTGTTTTGTAGCCATTGGACAGGAGACTATAAACCTGAATTATGGCATTTCTCCCACAGATTTATCACTGGAGCTGTGGGGAAAGAATCAGATACTGGTTTGAATTTAGTAGTCCTTCATGTTGTACAGGACTTAAAGGAATAAAGGATCAGATTTAAAAAGCATTTTTGCAGCAAATAGCTGAGGTACCAATACCACTACTATGTTTTGAAGGTTTTTGGGTCAGATATATCTTGGCAAATAGATTTAGACATTATAAAAGCCCTTTTATAAGCTGCATAGTCATTTCTGAAGCTGACATAGGGTTTTGCCTTTCTTTGTGTTTCTGAAAATTCCTGTAAGTGCACCTTTGCTTCTTTAGAACTTAAAAATCTGGCCAGTCGTTGTGGGCAATGTTTCTCCCTGTTGATGTTGCTCTCCTTGCTGTTCAGTGCCACTTGGTGTCACCTACTCAGGCCCTTTCTCCCCTGGAATGGTCCTAGCCACATGTACCTGCTCCCTCCTTTTCCTGAGGATGCCAGTCCAGTCTCCCTCTTCTGCCACACACCCTAGCAGAGGACCGATAAAAGTGTCTGCACCTCCAGGCAAGGTCAGATCTGCCTGTTTTCAGTAGTAGATTGATGCACTGCCTTTACACTGAATTAATTGGAGCACAGAGAGATATTCCCATCGAATCTGCCACAGGGGTGATGATCTCTGGGGGAAGGTGGAGCAGGGAGCTGGGGTCAGCTGCTCCTTCAGTGCTCTGCACACCACTTGTCAGAGATCATCAAAATTGGCTGTAGTCCACACATCAGGCAGGAACTGAGGACCTGCTGTCCCTTCTGTGCTCTCTGTGACATAAGGAATAAGCCCTGCTGTCCTTCAGTTAGGCTCAGGTGCAGCTTTCAGCATTTGGGTATGGTTACATGGAAAAGTATGCATTAGCTTTAAAGTTTCATATTTAGGGATGCAAAGTTCTTGTAAATGTGCAGATCTACCAGCTCCTACAAGGTTTGTGTCTTTTAACTCCTTAAATATAAGTAATATTTATTAGGTGGTGTTACTCCCATGTTCTGAGAGTGATGGAAATGCTTGGTGCAAAGGAAAGACTGCAAAAACCATTGTTCTGTTGTGTTTTCCTGGCTAGCAGTGCTCTGCCTAAATATTGGAACATAAAACTATATTTTTAACTATGCACGAAGCTTTCAAGGCTGACAGAGGTGCCTTGAATTTGAGGAATAATTTTTGTGACCGACAGTGTTTTTTTTGTCTTTAAATAATTTTTTGCCTGTTGCTTTAGGCTTGATTGATGTTGGACATAATTTTTAGGCAGATTTTTGGTAAGGAATTCAGATTATTGGAGTTCTGGGTATGGATTGCTTTTTGCATCAGAGATTGCTGCTTGGAGCTGTGCCTGGTTTATGATTATATTGCTCTAACTTTGTAGTTATTGCCAGAGGTAGTAGATCTTTACTGCCAGTGTTTTCTTCATTACACTTTGATGCTGTCCAGCTGTGCTGGGAACCTCTTTCCAGGCTGTGGTTCTGGACTGTTGTAAGCTAAGACATTAAATGTTTTCCTTTTGTACCGGAACTGTTACTGGCCCAGATATGGGCTTGAACGTGGTCCAGGGGCAGCTCGCTGGAGCTGTGCTTACTCCAAATGAAAACTTTCTCTTACCAGAAATAGCATCTGAATTTTACCAAGTAAAGGCCTGCACTGTGTTACCTAAGTGAGCAAGGTTTGTCAAAATCCACCCTTTTAAATGGGAACAGTTGTGTTTCTGGAGGAAAGCAGGGCTAGTGGAAATTGTTGCTGCGAAAATAACATATTTCTAATATATAANGGTTTGTCAAAATCCACCCTTTTAAATGGGAACAGTTGTGTTTCTGGAGGAAAGCTAGTGGAAATTGTTGCTGCTGAAAATAACATATTTCTAATATATAAATATAAGATTATTATGTTAATATTTTAATTTGCTGTTTCCTTTCCCTCCATATTTAGTGGAAAGGAAAATATTGATCTGTAGTAGCTTTTCTGAGAAACAGGGAGTAGTTTTCCCTGAGAACATGGCACTTGTAAATTCCCATGTACTTGTATGCACAGATGGGATTCAGGAACTGGAGGAAAGAGTTGGGCTGGAGAGACATAGAATATTTCAAAGGGTTAATGCAACAACTAGATTTTTTTAAAAATGGTATAGGATGTGTTCATATGAGTTCCCTCTTTGCAGTACTGCTAGGCTGGTGGCCATTGATATATTTATTTCCAAAAATATCTTTTTCAGATGGATGATATCAGAGAAAGTTAGTAAAGAGGAAGATGGAATGCCTTGTATGGAAGAGTTGGAGATACAGGTTCATCGTGATTCTCTTACCTTTGTGACCTGACTTGTCTCGTCACACCAATGTGGTAGGATTGGAACAATTGTGGGTGGGATGAGAACACCCTCAAGAGTATAAATGTGACCATTTTTTGCAACAATATCTGTTTCTTCCATTTTTTCTCCACTCACTAAGACTTTTCCCTATGAAACAATAAATTATTATTAATAATAGAGTGGTTTTAGCTCCTCAGTTTCTGATGGTTTAATTTTAAATGTTTAAGATTACTTGCTTTGGAATTTGCTGTCTAATTTTTATTATGCTTGTTTATGCAAGAAGCACACATACATTTTGTATTTTCTTGAATATTGGTCTTCAACAGAGGTATCTAAAGTTTTTCTATGAATCTGCCCTGTAAGCCTGTGGAACTGGTGAATAACAGACTGTCCAAAATGAGAAGACTACTGATGACTTCAGGCACTGATTTCAGTGGGTTTAAGCATGCCTTGGTGTTCTCTCTGACAGAGGAGGGGGAAAGTGAGAGAGAATCTGGGATCCATCCAAATGCACAGGAGAGAGAAAAATGTATTCTTTCAGCATTTATTCCTGCTGTTGCTCTGCCCTTACAAGAATTTTTATAGGTGCATCTCTATTCCAGAAGAGAAGGAAGCTAACTTAAGAGATCATTTGGTTTTGCACAACTACTGAAAAATTAACACTTTTAAAATTGTGTCCACTAGGTACATCAGGATCAGAGATGATAATATTAAAGAGAGGAAAAGAATATTTTTGGGTGCACTGATAAGTGTTTAAAATTACTAAAATATGTAACAATTATTTTAAATACTTTAAATAGATTTTTTTAAATAAGGCAGAACATGATTGAGGATCATTCCTGGATTGTGGATAATCATAAGGACAAAACCCCTTTATAATATTAATGCTAACAGTAGGTGGGAATGACAAGTTGAAAATTCCTGCCTCATTATAGCACGAAATTCCTCTGTTAATGCCTCCCCTTATCCCCTTTTTTTATTCCCCCTGCATGCAAAGCTGCCTGGATCAGAGTGAGCTGCTCACAGGTGGGGGTTGTGACTTACAGTGCTGGTCCTGTTAAAGTGAATGAACTGGTTTGCCATGGTCTTGATGTGCTCTATTGAGACAAGGCTGGCCACCTCTAGCTGAAATGAATATAAATTGGTTGAGAGAAGTGTAATATCATTACTCTTCAAATTCAGACAGATTTCACAAGAAAGACTTTCTTCAGGGTGAGAAAATTATTATCAATGTGGTCAGCCTTGCATTGACTAACCAGCTTGTGTAACAAAATTAGTGTCATTAAATTATGACTGAGCTTGCTGGTTCCTGCATGTGAGGACCTTATTGCTCAAAAGAATATTAATTTTTCTTACAATTATAGCAATCAGTCTAATTAAAGTTAATACTTGTCTCTAAAAATAGCCCGGTTTGCATCCATAGACCATTGTGGTGGTGCTGGTATCATGAGGGTACACATGGTTCTCATGTTCCCTCTGTTCCCACTATCTGTGCTGGGAGTGACCCGGTCAGATGATATAAATAGAGCCTTTCATTAAGGATACAGTCACTTCTTTCCTTCTTTCCCCACAACAGAGGCTGGGGTGGGGATGAACATCCCCCCACAAAAAAAAGAGGGGGCTTGCTTGGAGGATGAAAATCCCAGCTCTTTCTGAAAACCAGAAGACTGATTTTAGCAGAATAGGCTCAGAGATAGCTTGAGCTATCAATGGCAGTAATTCCTTTTCCTGCTACTCGTGCCTGCAGTCCTGGCAATACCCCCTGGCAGTGGTTCTTGCTCTTACACTCTGGGCTGGCAAAGCAGCTGCACTCACCTCAGTGTTGGAGACTATGTGATATCGGACCAGCTCCAGCAACTTCCAGGAACCCTGCCAGTGCAGAAAAGAGCATTGGTTTAGCCCAAAATGAGCCTCAGAAACCCAGTCTGACTTTTGAACAGACATGGGGATGAGAAACAGCATCACTGGCTGGTATACCAGAAAACCTCTGGGTCAGTGGTGATGCTCAGCTTGTGGCAGGGACCCTGGCATTCCATGTCCTCACTCTACACCACATTTTATTTTGATATGGGCCTTCCATAACATGCATGTGTGCTGGGACAGGACACCAATATTCACCTCCTGGGACCCCATCAGCAGTGACTCCCATCCAGAGGGCCCTTGTGGCAACTGCTTCCCTCGACCTTTCCTACCAAGGGTGATGGATTTCAGGAGAGGTTTTGGGGCTGTGCCATATGGCTGTCCAGGCTGTGATGTCTGGGCAAAAGCAGAGGTTTGGGGGCCTGGTGTGGAGGAACATCATCCCTACATGTGATGGGAGACCCCGGATCCTCTTACTCTCTAGGTGATGTCTTGATATTTAACTGTTAGAGATGGCTTTCAACCTTGATCATGGGAGCTAATTTAGATGAACTCTGGACAATGCATGCATGCACCTCCTATCTGTCTGCTATCTGAGAAAGATTTGCCTTATAGATAGACTGTACCTCTGCAGAAAGCAGGTAATCCAGAACCTCAGCTTTCATGTTACTCAGAGCCTTGTTACTTGGAACAAAGACTGTGTAAGGCTGGTTGTCCTGCTGTAAATCCATTCCTAGGCCAGTTTTCTGTTTTGGTTTAAAAATAAAAGTGAAATCACATATTGATGTAGAAGAAAATCTGAAAGCACTTCTATGTAATTGCTTTTCTGAATCCTTACCTCTATCAAAGATGTAAATTGGCTGTATCTTCCATTAGCTTGAAGCACTGACATTATGGTTTTCTGAAATAGGATAAAAGTAAGATTGGTTTAGTTGGGAACATGGAATAAACACCAGTTCTTATGAGACATTTCTTGACTTACTGTGTGAGTCTCAGCTGTTACAGATTGAATACATTTCATTTGGGGGGCTGGTGGTGCTTGGAAATGACTGAGATGGCAGCACTTTTTTCCTGGTGCTATGCTGATTTATAGTTAGATTTTCTCATCGTCCTGAAATACTGGGTGGTGACAGAAGACACAGCTTTGTGTGTGTGGGGAAAGGGTTTTTATCGCTTCATCCCCATTTTAAAAAGGTAGAGGAGTAAAATATTTGACAAATGCAACATAAGGAAGAAAACTTTTAAGCAAGCATGATGAGCTAAGCACCAAAAAACACAAAGCATTTTAAATCACCATTTTCTTAATATTAGCCTTTTGAGGGGAGGAATTAAAACTTTGAATACAAGTCTTGCCTGGTATCTGTACAGATGTCCCTCCTTTTAGTATGTGATCCTGGAATTTGGTGAAATTCACTGATCATGACTGCCAATTTTCCAGGGAACCACTCAGATGCAGTGAGAACATCCAAACCCTCCACGGGTCAGCTTGGCAGAAGGGTAAATGTCTGTTTTCTGTGGAAACTGTGTCATTATCTTTCACTTTGAATGTTGCTTCTGTGAGCTGATGTTCAATGGCTCAGGAGAGTTTGTTTAGTTTCTGTCAGTCATCCCCCTTCACATTCACTTAATGTGAAACTATCTTAAGAGAAATTTTGACATTGCATGTATGTAACTTATGGCTCACCTCTTTGCTGCTCTCAAATGTTGGCTCCACATTGTCCATAGCTTTGTCAATAACGTGCAAAATTCCATTGGAAGCAATAATATCTCCCTGCAAAATTTTTCCTTTCCCCCTTCCTCCTTGGATTCTAATCCTTAGTTCATCACCCTGAAAGAAGCCAGGCAATGGTTAGTGAATTCTTTATTACGAAATGACAGCAGGGTGAGTACACAGGTTGAACGTACTCTAAGACCCCCTCCTGTTGCCAATACCTGAGCAATTTGAATCTGAGGAGGCTAAAGACTGCTTCCAATGCTTATCAAGGAAATGGAAAAAATTTCCTTTGGATCTGGACCATGTTCTTTTGCTTTATGACAGCAAAATTCAGAAGAGAAACAGAGACAGGCCCTGAGGGGATTTCAGTGTACCTGAAAGTGTTTTGGTGACTGCTAGTAATAAAAATCTGCCAGGAAATGATTTAAAATATTGTTGTACTGGAAAGGTCAGCTTCTATAATCTTATGGGACTCCAATCTATTTCCTTATATTCTATGTATATTTAAAACAATAAAATGTTGCTGATTCTGCACTGTACTGAAGCCTTCAGGAAAAAAACAGGGCTTAGACAGCAAGGATATTTTCCTGTTACAGATGGAGTGTGTACTCACTGAGCATACAAAATAGATATCTCTGCTCAGATGCCACTGATCTACTGCAAAACATGAAAATTTGAAAACATGAAACTTGATTTCAGCCTCCACATAGGCCCAATCCATCAAGAGAGGACCAAGAACAATAATTCCAGATTACAAAATCTAGTGTATCATCCATAAAGTACAAGTTTTTTAAACTGTGGGATCAGACTGCCCTGATGTTTACTGACATTAGATAATCAGGGCTAATGATGAACTTTGCTATGTATTTTTCATGGTTAATTGCCATGTGTTCTATCTCTGCTGAAGATTTCCATTTGCTGCATTGTTCCAAGGCTGCTGATGCTCAGTGGGAAGTGGGATCTGCAGCTCAGTCAGTGTCTTCTCCATGTGAGCAGTATTCACAGGTTTCCAGTATAAAATCTGGGTTTTATTTCTCCCCCTGCCACCTCTTACTTCACCTGGGCTCTCTTAATGCCCATCCCCTGCCCCCCCAGCTCTCTTGGTCATACCTGCAGATTTAAGACAACTTCATTTTAGCAAACATTTTACACCAGTCTGTGTTAGTCTGCCAAGTCACTTAGTGCTGATACATGACTGAAGGTAACTTTTTTTTTTTTTTTGCTGGTTTTAGTGAGAATTTTGATGCCAGTGAGGTTTCAAGTTTGACTTGAACTCCTTGTAATGCATGGCCACAGCTGTGATTTTTCATAATACAATAGTTATATTCACCCTGATGTCTCCCTGCAGAAAGCTTTCCTACTCCTTGTAGAGGGAGAAGAGAGCACTATTCTTGCTGTGGGAGGCTGAAAGGCCACTTACCTTTTCTCCCTTTGACATCTCTCCTGACTTGCCAGTCAAAGTGTATACAACATTAGCATTTTTCAAGCTACTGGTATTCAGCTGGCCTGCAATAATATGGAGTTTAACAAAGTACTGGGCTTTCTGTTTATTTTTCAGGAGATCCTTTATCTAGAAAAGCAGAGCAACAGAGATTTATTTCAATGCAGGCTTCATCTGAAAAAAAAAAAAAAATCACAGTGAATGCTCTTTAGTTCTTTTCAGTTGTTATATTCTGAAATTACATATTTTACCCTGAAACGA